>SNQJ01S0205872.1:0-16428 GCA_010110895.2 Picea sitchensis | reverse complement strand
TACCTTATTAGTGATGTTATATGTAACCCATTTTAATTCACAATTAGTTAAAGTAGCTAATATATCATAATTCACAACTAGTTAGAGTAGCTAGTATATTACCTTATTAGTGATGTTATATGTAACCCATTTTAATTCACAACTAATTAAAGTAGCTAATATATAAAAAATGCATGATACATAAAGTGGTTTGTTCCTTAATAAGGAGAGTTTGATCTTTTATCAAATATCGAAGTTTATAAATTGCACATTAAAATAAAATAAACCCTAATAAGAAACCCTAACTCTAATAACGACGAGGAGTAATTATTTCTATAACTTCCACTTTTGTGAAAATTACTTTAGATTATTTTCTGAACATTGAACGAGAGTTCACCTGCCATGCTTTCCAACCTAGTCCGCTAGTTTAAATGAATGAAAATTGATTATATATATTTACGATCATCCTCTATAGTTTAGAAGACAAGGATATGATTTTTGACAATGGACCATACTTTTACAACTCTGCAGGGCTATTCCTTAGGTTTTGGATGTACCATTTCATCCCAGAGAAAGAGGACTTCACCATGGCACTGGTATGGATCATACTATATTCTCTACTGTAGGAATTCTGGTTGGAGGAAATCCTCATGGGAATATGGAGCACAGTGGGAAGATATGTGAAATCATCTGAGGCCACAAAGAAGAGGAAATACACTTCCTATGCTCGAATCTATGTTTACATGGATATATTGAAGGTTCTACTAGGCTCAGTAACCCTATAATATAAGGATGAAGATTGGAATCAAACAATGGACTATGAGCATATTCCTTTCGGCGGTAGGAAATGCCATGAGCACGATCACCTCTTCCTTGACTGTCCCTTGAATTCCCAAAACCCAAAAGAAGGGGATTCAATCCAGAGAAAGAGGACTTCACGATGGCACTGGTATGGATCATACTATATTCTCTACTGTAGGAATTCTGGTTGGAGGAAATCCTCATGGGAATATGGAGCACAGTGGGAAGATATGTGAAATCATCTGAGGCCACAAAAGAAGAGGAAATACACTTCCTATAAATTGAATCTCCATGTTTGTTGGCTTTTGGATATATTGGAAGGTTCTACTAGGCCTGTGTAACCCCTATAATATAAGGATGTAGAAAGATTGAATCAACACGACCTATAAGTATATTCCCTTCTTATGGTGGAAATGCCATGGCACGACTCACCTTCTTCCGATCTGTCCCTTTAATTCCCAAAACCCAAAAAGAAGGGAGGAACTAAAAGGATGTATGCTATACTACAGTTAAGGCAGGAAAAATTACCCTGAGATAAAAAAAATCAAGAAAGAACTCAGAAGATCCCCACAAGAAATTTCTTTGACATTCTCAACCAACTCCTAGAGGAAGAGGAGGTAGGGAATCAACAAAAAACAAAACCAAGAACAAAAAAGTTAGGAAAACTATAAGCATCAAATGGAATCAACCAAGGAACACCATCAAGAAACAATCCCAACAACCCAAAAAAATGTGGACAAGCTAGAGGATGTATGCTTGAGCTTATTGGGGGCCTCCAACAAGCTTGGGGCCCAACAAAAAGAGCAATACTCACAAATTGGACTGGTGGAGGAAAGGATGGAGGTTATGGAGTGGTAGACCTTTGAGAGATCCTTCATCGAGGTTTATGGGTGCTACCTGTGCCCACCAGTTTGGCTGAAAAAGGAGGGATAGAATCCCACTGGGATGCCATGGGTGGGAGAAAGTGGCTGGTCAGAGGGCACTCCACATTAAAAAAAGGAAGGAGAAGAAGGTGTTGAGATGTGGACGTGATGACCAAGACCACCTTAACGGGTTATTAATATCAAAGCCAAAGGCTTCAAGGAGGGAGCTCTGCATTGGGTTTTATCTCGATCAAAATATTTTAGAGAGTCAGCTTATTCTTGTTGATTTCAGTGAGTGAATGACCTGATGTGCTAGGATGAGATTGTCCATGATTTTCCTTCCCTACACATATAATTATTTCTAATTTCTGAGATGATGAAATGGAAAAGATCTATTGACTGTAGGGAAATGGAATTTCGTGGGTACCTTTTGTAGATTACATTGCAGAGTGATATTGGCGGAAATCATTTAGGATGTGTAACCGTTTCTTCCTTTGGAATGATATTGAAGAAGGTATGGAAGGGCCGTAAAGAAATTTCCCCCAAAGTTCTTGATTCCCTAACTACTTGCTAGACTCTATTCCTGATCAATGTACCAACAATAAGTGGAAGAAGTATGTTGTGAAGCCATCCCCACTCTAGGGCTTTTCCAGGGCTTACTCCATTTGACCTTGATCCGGCTTTCCTCTTGGAGTGGATTGGCCCTGCTAGTGCTTCATTTTTTTCCTTTGTGTGACCAGGAGGGGATGTGTGGTTTAGGATCTTGCAAATAGCAGGAATTTTGTTCTTTATGGGCTTAGTGAGAAGATCTTTATAATAGTTTATCAATTCCTCTTCTATGCTTGCGTGATCCCGGATGGGGTTTCCCTGGTTGTATTCTAGTTGATTTATTTTATTTTATGTATCTTATGTGCACCATGGATCTATGGAAAATCTCAGGTTCTTTCAATCTTCCTCGAAAGCCATTGTACCTTAGATTTATGCCTTATATTTGTTCCCTCGCCTCTCTCTTCTAGTTCCGCTTGGAGCTCTTCCTCCCTTTTATCATCACGTCGCTCTTTCTCCGCACAAAGACCCTCTCGCTTATGCTTCCAGCTTGTTGCTCAATCTCCGCTGTTCTATAAAGATGTTTCAAAATACATTTTTGTTCCATCTCTTTAATCTGCATTTCTAAAGTTTTTAGTCTTTAATGAATTTGTACATGTATGTGCCATGGTCTATTCGCATGTTCCCACCAAGATTTTGAGAGATTTTGAAATTCCAAGTGATTGAGCTAGAACTTCTCAAATATGAAGGGTTTCTTAAGCTTGGGTGCATGGCTCCAAGTGTCTTAGGACAAAGCTGCAGATCACTCAAAGGATCGGGAGCCAAATGTTTGGGAGGATATTGGATTCAAGGACAAAATCCTCCAGCAAAAGTGATTCTGAGATGAGGAAACAATCTAGCCTACTTTCCACATGTCGATGCCCCGATCTGTGGTTGGACCAGGTGAAGATACTATTTCTAGTTTCTATATCTATTAAATTAAGTTGTTCATGAGATTCTTACAACTTACCTTCACTCCGTTCCGGTCTAGTCACTCTGGTACCTCCCCGGCCTTTTCTTTAAGTGTGAGGATGATGTTGAAATAACCACCAATCAACTAGTTCTTTGATCCCAATAGCACCCTTATAGTGGCTATTCTTCCCATGAACATATCTTTTTCTTGAGCACTTTGGGGCACATAAGCAATTTTTATCATCCCTTCTTTGTTAGAGAATATTACTCTGAAGTGAGCCATAAGCATACCCATCGTGGAAAAGGGTTGGTCTATGAAACCTGTAGATGGGTTCCAAAAGACTGCCAAGCCCCCGCGGGCCCCATTTGATTCTGCGGTGAGTGGGGTTGTGGGTCTCTCCAACAACGCATGACATGTCCTTACTTCATCCCCGACATTTTGTTTCTTGTAATAGGAGAATGTCTGGATTCTCAACACTAATGTTGTCTCGAAGAGTCCTTTATTTTGATATTCCATTAAGCCCCTTATATTCCATGTTATGATCTTCATCGTGATGAGTTGGGGGGTGGATTGAGATACCCTTCCTTGAGTCTCTAGATCTGCCCTAAGTTGAGCATGTAGTTCCCTACTTCCTTAATGAGTTGATGTGCGGATTTACATCCACTTTGCTTTCACTCTGAGGTACGTTTGAGCTAAAAAGTTGGGTCTAAGAAGATCCCTAATCTTGAGGTGTGTAGATCCCGCAGAGTCACACAATGAATACTTTGTGAACCTTTCCGAGTTGTTCCACTGGGATGGTTTTCATATCCTTCCGCTAGTTGGCCTCCAAATTTTTCTAGATTTATATCCTGGCTAGATATTGTTCATCTAGCTCTACTAAAGTATCCCTCCCATCCCTCCTGGGCTTGTCCACATTATGCCGGGTTGCTGGGCTTCTCGATGGTGTTCCTTGCTGATTCCATTTGATCTTGGATTTTCCTTCCCTCGTCTTGGTTTTATTTTTGTGCGATTCCTTCAATAGAGTGTCGCTGAAGGAAATGTTCATGGTGGGAATTCCTCTGATTGCTTGGATTTTGTTTTCTGGGTAATACTCTGTGTCTGGAGGTAGGCAGTCCATCCTTTGACCTCCTCCCTCTTCTCATGGGTTTTGGAATTCAAGGGATGCTAAGGAAGAGGTGATCAGGCCTGCATTTCCTACCAACAAAGGAATATGCTCATAGTCCATTGTTTGATTCCAATCTTCATCCTTATATTATAGGGTTACTGATCCTAGTAGAACCTTCAATATATCCATGTAAACATAGATTCTAGCATAGGAAGTGTATTTCCTCTCTTTTGTGGCCTCGATGATTTCATATCTTCCCACTGTACTCCATATTCCCAAGGAGGATTTCCTCTCCCAACCGTAATTCTACAAAGAGAGAATATAGTATGATCCATACCAGTGCCATGGTGAAGTCCTCTTTCTCCTGGGATGAAATGGTACATCCAAAACCTAAGGAATAGCCCTGCAGAGTTGTAAAAGTATGGTCCATTGTCAAAAATCATATCCTTGTCTTCTAAACTATAGAGGATGATCGTAAATATATATAATCAATTTTCATTCATTTAAACTAGCATACTAGGTTGGAAAGCATGGCAGGTGAACTCTCGTTCAATGTTCAGAAAATAATCTAAAGTAATTTTCACAAAAGTGGAAGTTATAGAAATAATTACTCCTCGTCGTTATTAGAGTTAGGGTTTCTTATTAGGGTTTATTTTATTTTAATGTGCAATTTATAAACTTCGATATTTGATAAAAGATCAAACTCTCCTTATTAAGGAACAAACCACTTTATGTATCATGCAATTTTGATATACTAACTACTTTAACTAGTTGTGAATTAAAAAGAATTATATATAACATCATCTATAATAAGGTAATATACCATACCTAACTAGTTGTGAATTCATGTGATATATTAGCTACTTTAATTGGTTGTGAATTAAAATGGGTTACATATAACATCACTAATAAGGTAATATACTAGCTACTTTAACTAGTTGTGAATTAAAAAGGGTGATATATATAACATCACTTATAATGTTTTAAAATTTTCCAAATTTAATAGAGGTGGTTTATTTTTTTATTTTTTGTAAGTAAGAAAATTGTATTATGTAAAGTGCCTGCAATGGCTAAAACAGGGTTCCAAAATTACACAAAAATATTATCTGGCCTTGAGTTATCGGATCAGCTCTAATAGAGAGGGAAACCAAATTCACTATCCTCCGAAATAATTAGTCTTAAGTCAAGCAGAGTTAAAAAACTAGCATATTCAAACTAAAACTATCTAGCCTAGGAAAATGACAGACTGCTAGACACCTGGAGAAAAGCCAAACCACGCGGCGCCAAGGTCCTCTGCCCATGTTTCTGGCACGGGCTTGGTCGGCTGGTCTTCCTCTCTTTACTCCTTGTGCTCCTCTCGTTCTATATGCTCCGACGGACTGTTGTGCTCCGCTTCCTTCTGCCCCGCTGCTGCTTGTCGCAGCATACCATCTATCTCATTGTCAATTTCCTCCCCCGGAGTAGTGCCAGTGGGATCCAAGGAGAGCTCCGATTGCATGGTAGAAAGGATATGAAGAAAGGTTGCAACATTGTCTTCTGTGGCCTACAAATGAAACTTGATGTCCGCCACCTCCCTTCTGAGCCCGAAGACGAGGTCGTATAGAACACCAAGCCTTTCCTTGAAATTGTCTCTATCAAGGTGGGTCGGAGGGTGGATCCATAGACGCTTGGCTGCCCCTAAGGCTCGAGGCTCACTTCGCCAGGTTCTCGCTGATGCAGGGAAAGACATTGAGGCATAGAATTGCATCCGAGGATCAAAAGGATTGCACGGAGTAATGGGCGAGCCGCTCAGAATGGTGGCCAAGGCGCGAGGAAGCGAGGAATGCCCAAGAGTTGAGATGTCCGAAGATTTACGTCTTTTTGTCCTCGCAGGAGTAGAGGTGACACTCGGGGATGGGAATTAAGGATGGGTGGAGGAACCAAAGACCTGGGAGGTCGAGATGAGATGGAAGGTCGAGAAGGGTCGCCATGGGAGCCCCTGGCTATTTCCCTTTAATGCTCTCATGTGTGCAAGCTACTGGAATTGGCGCTGCAGGAGCGAGCAAACAGAGTTGCAGAGCAGTGGACCGCTGTGAAAGGAAAGCTAAAGATGCTTGGCGGCTGAGGAGGGAAGAAGCCTCCGATCGCTGGGCAAGTAGGAGGGAAGAACGTGGAGCTTAACGATCCAGCCCATGTTAGTCGATATGTGGGAAGGAAGGGCTGTGCCCCGCCTCACTCCACCCATCAAATCTATTTAAGCCTGATTACATTCAGGGACGGTAGAGCCCTGCAGCACGGGGTGATCACGCAGGTTCACAGAGATGGGCCTCAACGTTCCTCCGCCCACAATCGAGTTCACTACCCCATCCTGGAAATAGAGGCTAAGCCGGCTATCAGAATTAAAAGGGTTATTTTTAAATAGAGGTGGTCTTATAATTGTGGAATTAAAAAAGGGTTACATAACATTAGCTATTTTTTGTGGGTGAGTGTGAAATTTGTATAACGTAAAGAAGAAGTTATGATACAAGTAGGAATCCCTTTGATCCGCCAAAAGGGAAACCGCATCAGGGATCCCAGAGCTGTAATCACCTTAAGATAAATAGGAGGGATAATACCACTTGGGAAACCGACCTAGTCCTCTGGAAACTAGTTTGAAAAATTATACCATAACATATACATAAAACACATAACCATAAAACAAGGGTAGATCCTACACTGAATACAAATTGACCAGGGGTTGAACTTCATACTAGTCTAGGGATGTGATGGAGGTCTTAGAATTTTATCTCTTCTTGGCTCCTTCCTGCTGCTCTCCTTCCTCTACTCCCAATCAGGACGGGTCCCTATGATACAATGGGTGTTCCACCCGGTCTGGCCGGAGGATGTCCATGTGGTGGACATAGCTAAGGTAGAGTTGGAATTGTCCAACCAATCATTCCATTTTTTCTCTTTGGTTCCTCTGGTCCTCTTCTATTCTTCTTGCGCTAGCCTCTAGGTTGTTTAGGTGACTCAGAATTTTTGTGAACACCTTCTTGTGGTCCTTGAAAGCCTCCCTGTTGGTCTCTTTTAGGTCATCGTTCATATTGCCTATCAACATTTTTGTTCGCTGTGCCCTCCCTCCACCATTTTGTGGTAGAGGGTTGTTCATTGTGCAGCCCCAAGGTCCCTTGTATCCCATCCTGGGCTTTGAATCTAATATTTCTAGGATTTTCCCTTGTGTTTGGTGTTGATTTATCTCTCCCACATGTTGATGATCGGGCTTGGCCCCTTTGATCAATCTCGCATGAGAAAGGTAACCCTTGGCTTCTCTAGCTCGGCCTTCCATCCCTAACCTTCTGCCTTGTAAGAGGTCTTTCCCCAGAGGCCCTCCTTACCAAGGGGTTTCTTCATTCTACTCATCCGCCTTCTGTTTGTGGTGGCTTTGTCTCTTGGGTTCTTTCTCCTCGGTTCTATCTCGGCCCCCAAGGTATGTACATAATTGTAATCACTTCCACCGCGGCTACTGGGTAAGTCTCTTCTTTTACATGATTTCCTTACCGTGGGCGGTCTTGGAAATCATGGGCCACTCATAAAGGTAAAATCTTTATGGTCCCATTGTTTCCAGAGTGCGGTTCTTAGAGCCCCGCCGGCCATCCGCACAAATCCTTTGCCCGCATCACTGCACGACAATCATTACCACCTGTGATCAGACTTCATAAGTGAAGTGTAACCCATAAATTCCCACCATGGATCTCGTGGAGGGACATGGATGGATGGAGGATTTGATTCTGAGTGGATGGATTCGGAGTGGATGGATGGACAGGAATGGATGGAAGGAAATGGATGGATGGACACGGATGGATGGAGGAAGGAAGGATGGAGGAGGACGGATGGATCTGGAGGATGGATGGGAGTTGGATGGAAGGATGGATGGAGGAAACGGAAGGAAAAGGAATGGCCGGAGGATGGACAGGAAAGGAATGGACGGAGGAAATGGAGGAGGAGGAATGGACAGGAATGGATGGAAGGAATGGATGGATGGAATGGATGGATGGATGGAATGGAAATGGAAGGAATGGAAGGAGATGGATGGACGGAGGAAATGGATGGATGGAGGAAAGGATGGATGGATGGATGGAAGGATGGATGGATGGAAGGGATGGAGGGAGTGGAAGGAAAGGATGGGATGGAATGGAATGGAAATGGATGGAGGATGGACGGATGGACGGAGGGTGGATGGAGGATGGAATGGAGGAATGGAGGATGGAAGGATGGATGGACAGGGATGGAAATGGAATGGATGGATGGACGGATGGAAGGAAATGGACTATCCTGGGAGGATGTTTTAATCTAAGGTTAGCCCTTGCATAATCATTGACTCCGATATAAGGAATCAATCAAGTCTTGTAGCTACATGAAACTGGTTCATCCGTTTATTATTCCATGTGAACTGGCCATTATTAGTTTTGAGGTCTACCATCTCTACTTTGTCTATGAACTTTGAGAATTCTTCTCCATCCCTATCCACCTCTTGTACCTCCTTTTTTCTCCCCAAGTGACATGATGATGTTGGAATCCCGCTAGGATCCATTAGAGGTTGTTGGATTGGGTTTTAATATCTTCTAAGTCTCATATCATTCCTCTTTCCTCTAACACATGTGGGGGCCCATACACATTAGTGCATAGAATCACCTATGTTTTTTCTCATTGATTTGCATGCAAAACCGTAGGGTGTACCTGGTCACTGGCCGCTATTAGGCTTAGTACTTGTGGGTTCCAAAAGGTGAGAATACCTCATGCCATTTGGTGGTCTTTTGATAGCCACTCCATCTCTAGAAAATTTCTTAAGTGCCAATGTTGTTTGCATGATTGCCTCCATTCTCTTGCCTCAGATAGAATTTTGTCTCTTGAATAAAACAAAGATTAGGTTGTTCCTGCTTTAGTCCATTTCTAAGGATTCTTTGCTTTATCAGAATAAGTAGGGCCTCTTATATTCCAAGTTATAACCCTCATTTAAACATGTGGGAGTTGGGAAGAGTTTTGATCTTACCTGAAGCTTATCAAGAGCCCAAGCTCCTTTTAGGGCTACTATTTGATTTCCTCGCTTTTTTCCTCCGTGATCTTCTTGGTGAGCTACTGATTGTCCCCACCGGACACTTTGATTCCCAGCTAGGTGTCCAATCTCCCATTTGTGTGTGCTTCTTTAGTCCCTAGCTTTGGCTTCCTCTTTAGATAAATAGCCACCAATGGGGCGGTCAAGTTTCTATGTTGGTACATTTTTCTACTCTCTATCTTCTTTTCCATTGCTCCAGATGTTCTGTGGAGGATCTATCCCTTCCTTTCCATAATGTCTCCTCGAGATCGTGGTCTTATGTGCCTACTTCTCTCTTAGGGGTCATTTCTCGTGATCTCCTCCTCGCTTTGTGGCTGGGGTGTTGTCATATCTGATTTCTCTATCCATCGGGGTTGCACAACTCCCATGTTCCTTCTTGTTACTTGACCGATCAGTGGGCTCGCTTGTTGCTTGTTCTCTGACTTCTTGAGTTTTTGTCGGATCCTTTTCATTTTCTTCCCCTTTATTGGTTTTGTTCCTTCCTTCCATTTTATTCCGGGTCTCCTAAGTATTTCTACTGGGTCTCTACTCGCTTTTGTTTTCTTTCTGTACTGTTCGGCTTTTTATAAACCCATCCTCATCCCTACTGTATTTTGGGGGTTTTCTACTCCGCTTTTTATTAAGAGGGCATTCTTCCTGGAATGTGGGCTAAGTGTTCATGGCATCTTATACATCTAAAGGGGATCTGTTCAGAATCTATGTTTTGGATCCATTCCTCATCTCTAAATTCCAGGATTATGGCTTCCGGAAGTGCCCCCACATCCATCTCTATGTAGATTCTTGCTTAAGATGTGTATCTCCCTTTTAGGGTGGCTCTTTCCTGAGGTCTCTCACATTTCAGCCTTTGTTTCCTATTACTTTGAAAGTAGAGGGTAACAAGTAGTCTAAAGGTAAGGAATAAAACCTCAACCAGACTGACACCTTTTTGAAAGTCTCTTTTCCTGGGAGAAATTTTCCATGGCCACATGTACACTCACAGGTGTGGAAGTATGGCCCTCCCTCAAACACTCTATCCTTGCCCTCTAGGTGCATGAATACTATTGTGAAGAAGTCTTTCGAGCCTGTGTGAGCTCCACTTCCATTTGGCTTCCCATGGATATTTAATCCAGCCATGAACGTTTTCTGTAATACAAAACCCATGAACTCTGCATATTAGTGTATGCCTCATCCGGGTCCCTTAGATTTGTGTTTACTTGGATCCTCCAGACGTACTTAAAAATATCGATACTAATTTTGCACTGCAGCCATTTCTTCACCTGCTAGGGTTTCAATTTGTCTCAAATTTCACTGAAGTTTCTCTAGCTTCTTACCACATGCATTTACTTTTTCCTTGGTTCCTTTCCTAACCTTTTTTTGGGTTTGATCTTGAGGTGTCTTTCATTGGTGCCTTGAAAACTACACCCATTGGCCCTTTTCTCCTCCTGGGCTCTTACTCACTCAAGCAATTCCATATTGTATGAGAGAGAGAGGGTACCTTACCCCTTTGGTGCTCATATGTTGTCCTCCCTCTGATATGGTCAAGAACTATCAAACTCTATCTTGCAGTTGCTCCAAACCCTTCGCCACATGCAATATAACATTACCTATAATAAGGTTCTCTTTTCCATATTAATTGTAGAAGGACTTATCAAATCTATAAGATTTTAAAAATAGAGGTAGCCTCAAAATACATGATATGGTCTTTTAAAACATTAAATTTGTAAGTTTTAATATTAAAGTGAAATATTCATAATAATTATAATAATTGATAATAATTTTGAAAATATTGATTATAATAAATTTATTAACCTCTCATCCTGATTTAATTTATTTTTTTATTGATTAACATAGAAATATAAGAACCCTAACCTTAATATCTTTTAAAACATTAAATTTGTAAGCTTTAATATTAAAGTGAAATATCTTGATAATTATAATAATTTTGGAAATATTACTTATAATAAATTTCCACACCCCTCACTACTTAACTCTACATTTTTTAATTCATTATAGTGGAGATACAAGAGCCTAGCCTTTTCCTTTTCATGTGTACACGTATTTAAATTTGAGTTAATAATCCATATTAAAAAATAGAAAAACAAATACTCACATTTAATTTCTAACCCCACATTTTAATTCATTTTTTAATAAAACTTATTATTAATTATAAAATTAAATTTTATTTTATATAACAATTGTATTTGTAACCACCAAAACAATAAACATTTTATACAAAATATCCATTGTTATATCCATTGTGATTTCATTATTAATATCTCTAATACAACACACAATAATAATAGTAGTAGTAGTAGTAGTAGTAGTAGTAGTAGTAGCAGGCAGTAAGTAGCAGTAGTAGTAGTAGTAGCAGTAGTGGTAGTAGGTAGTTAATACATTTTATAAAATGTTTATTGTTTTGGTAGTTTTAAAATACCAATGTTAATATGAAAATTTTTATTTTATTAAATTTTTATTATATTAATAAATTTTATTTTCCCCTAGATGGTGTGCCACCTGGAGAAAGTTTGAGGACACTTGGCACCGGGAAACCAGGGGAGTTATTAACCCTAACCACCCATAGAGATAAATAACACCCCATGCCTCACACCACAAGAGAGTAATGGTAAAGGCCTGGGTAGATCATTGAGTTAATGTATTGGCATGAGCTAGCTACAAAGGAATGCATTGTGGGACCAGTCATATCAACTAGGCTTGAAATGGCTATAAGGATTGTCACACAACTTAGGCTTCAATGGTGATAAGGGAAGTAAATGGGCTCTCGCCCTGGTGTACTCTTACATTCTTCATTTTCCCTTATGCATTCTTCCTGTCCTTCTCTTCTACTCTCCCAAGAGTTCCAGCATTTTTGCTCTGTTTTTCTCCCTGGCACCTGTCATCCTCCCCTAGTCTGATATATCATTTCACTCGGGCTTTTACATATACGCCATTCCTAATAAGCTCCTCCTCATCACCTCAGCCTTTATCCCTCTCTCCTCGGGCTAACACCCTCTCTCAAAATTCTTCACCCTCGCAGTCTTCATCCATACACCCACCAGCGTGCCCAGGGAAAGAGGGAAATCCGAGAGGGGTGCTCGTTATTACATCACTCTCTCTCATCTTAATAGGCTCTCCCCCTCCCAACTGGATTTTATTGGCGATTTCGCAAGCCCTCGACACACTAACCAAAGGTCGTAGGAGGCTCCTCAGTCTTCTCCTCTTCAGCTCCTTGGCGTCAGCTCGATAAAGGAGGAAGTGTCGTCCTCTCATGCACACATCCCTCCATCCACCCCTCTTTATCTCCATGTTATGAGCTCCGGGTTAAAGAGGAGGTGCCACTGCACGCTGGGCCTCCCTCGGGCCACCAATCTCTAGCCCCCCAATTGTCAAACCGTGACCCACTAATGGAAATGAAGTTGGATGGTGGAGGGAGGGAACTCCCCAAGCTTGTGCAAGTGGAGAGAGAAAATGCAAATGGAAACTGAACGGTGAGATCACCACAGAGGTAGCAGGTAAGGAAGAGGAGGAGGATCAACCTCAACAATTCGCTAACCACCTCACGAAGGAGCACCTTCAACTCCTCTTCAAAATCAGGCAGAAATAGGATGATTAGATGCACTCTTAGAGCATCCTTGGCCAAAGTGATGGACATCTCTTGTCTCAATCTGATTAGAGGATTCCCAGGCACCAGATGTCTCACACACCCTCAGACACACAATTCATGGAAAACCTGTGTTCACAATGGAGTGAAGCAAGTCTCCAAAGCTATGGCTCCTTTTTGTCAATTACAGCTTGTGGGATTACCGGTTTAGTTTACTTTCACAACAACATGATATAGAATATCAGTTTTATTTTTTCTACATAATCGCTTATGTAGTTTTAGCTACAATTGGCCAATAGTTGGTCCTAGAGAGTGTTCGAATATTGTACAAACTTTTTTGTTCACGCAGACAGGTTGCAAAATTTTATGTAAGCATTTTGGTTTAAATAATGATAACATACAGAATGATGTGTCAATCCCAGAACATCTAAGAGCCACCGCTCTGGGGCTTCCATTCATGGAACAAGTACCTCTTACTTATCATTGTAAAGTTTACATATGTCATTAATATAAAGATTCACTTCTATTAAAATAATAATATTAATAATAATTTTTTAATTTTTTTAATATAAGAAGTTAGAAATAAATAATGAAAATTTATTTTCATAATGTTAATGTTTATCATTTTCTTATATCTATTATTAATTCAAACATAAAACTTGTATATATGGAAATGAAAAGTCTAAGACACCTATATCTCCACCTTAATCAATGAAATAAAAAGTGTAAATTTATTGTAATCAATATTTCCAAAATTATTATCAATTGTTCTCCACCTTAATCAATAAATAAAAAGTATAAATTTATTGTAATCAATATTTCCAAAATTATTATCAATTGTTATAATTATTATGTATATTTCACTTCATTATAAATATTATGAAGTTAGACGAAATGAGAGGTCTAAATTTATTGTAACCAATATTTCCAAAAATAAACATAAGCACTAATTATTTATTATAATGTTAATCTATTTTTCTTAATATAAAATTGTATTTATTTATTTTAATTAATATAAATCTATTCTATCTATATAAAAAAAATTAAAAAGATTAAAAAAAATATTTACACCTGAATTAAATGATATATAAAATTATTCATTTAAAAAAATGAAAAATTAACAAAGAATTATTATTAAAATTAATATTATTAAAATTATTATTTTTAAAATTAACATAGAATTATTATTACTTACATAAATTCGAAATCAAGGAAAGATAGTCTATATCTATATTCTCTTATTTACAATAAATTTTGGTACAAAGTTAATAAAAATTCTGTAATTCAAAATATCTCTTAACTAATTCGAAATCAAGGAAAGATAGTTCTATATCTATATTCTCTTACTTACAATAAATTTTGGTACAAAGTTAATAAAAATTCAAAATTCAAAATATCTCTTTAACCAATTTTCATTATGATTGAAAAAATGTAAATATGTATTTTATAAAAGTAATAAACAAAAACATATTTTGAATATTTTATAAAATATTCAAAATAAACTTACACATAATTGTGAATGAGATAAAACGAGGATAAGCTTCCATTTAATTTAAAAACCCTAATTTAACATAATCCTATAACCCTAACATGAACCTTAACCCTAATATAATTTAACATTACATTACAGAGAAGTGTGCACCTCAGATCCTATTAGGTGGATGGTTCAGAAATGAAGCCATTGAAGAGCTGAAAGCCTAGCCTGTGGAAGCCTAGCTTAAAATTGTATTCGCAATGCTTCAAGACATATATTCCTAGCTTCCTGTATGAAAACTTTGCACAATTGAAACGATATTCTCATTTTTAATTTTGGAATATTTTTATTTCCTTTTAATCTTAGGGGCCCAACAACTCCACTACTCTTCCACCCCACTGCAGTTTGGCACAACAAGCATGCAGCCTTTCCAATGACGTCAAATCTTCAACGCAGTTCAATTCTTCTAATCCAGTACACTGTAATATCCAGTCTCACAAGTTTTGTAAGTGGTTCTAGTCTGCTTATGCTCTTCAACCTGTTATAATCATGTATGTAAAACACCTCCAAATATACCAATGTTTCCAGACTACAAGATCCATTTTCCCCAAATTATGACAACCAATCAATTTGAGTTTTATAAGTGTGCGGGGCAAAGTGTGGAAGGTCACCTATTGTCATACAACGTCGTAGCTCCAACGCAGGGCACTAAGGCACCAGTCCAACAAACCTGGAAACATCACACAATACCTTGGTAATTCACGAACTTCAACTCCCTTCAAGTTCCTTAAGTTACCAAGTGAAGGTGGCGACGCCGGGGGAATTCTTGTTAACTGAAGGAATTCCATATCGGTTTTAGCTCTCCAATTTCACTTAGCAAATCATATATCTCTAAATAACTAATATGTAATTTGACCAAGGACTGCTGGAAAAATCAATGTATTCAAGCGTCCTTCTATTTGTATTTCCCACTGCTTCGCAAGAGATTGTTAAATTCAAGCATAAGTGTAAATCAAGATATTTAAGGCTAATAAAATTCCAGCAAAGTGCCTTCACTATGGTCGAATTCAGACCTGGATTCAACAAACCATATCCAATCCCGTGTATGGAACTTCCAATATTGTGAAGACCTATGAGCGAACGTTTCATATAGAACATTCACACCACTATTATGATAATCTTGGGGTTGTCCCAGCACAATGCCTTCACAATGGTGGAATTTAGATCTCGATGCCAGGAAGAGACACCAACGGTTTCTATCGTTGGGATCGGAGTCTGCACGAGAGATATTCACACACAAAGAATGTTCTATATTTAATGATAAATAAACACATGTACTCCACTCCGATTGCGTTTTAAGACACCTTAGTAGGTAGAAAATGAAGCGCCCGACCAATATGAACGTGGAGGCAATGTAAATCTGTGTAAAAGTTAATAATGAATTTAATATTTAATGTAATGTAAGTTTGTTGGGAAAATTAAGTAAATGTGAAAAAGTAAGCATGTTAACAGACGCATTCAAAAATGCTAGAAAGTTATGAAAATGAAATCTCACTTCTTGATTTGAAAGGACGATCAAGAATATGCAAGCATCTTCAATTGTCAGCGATAAGATTAAAATTTATAATTAAAAAAGCATTAAATATGTCCATTTCCAATAGGTGTATGCCTATCGGCGTAATAAAGAGTTCTCCACGAACTTACTATGTATTTTCAAAAATTGCAAGAGCCACATTTAAGTAAAAAGTGGTTGATATACAAACATTATTCTTGGCTGACTATGGTAATGTGTCAAACACAAACCAAACTGCCATTCGACGAACATTCCCCGACGGTGCAATATGACGAACAAAACCAGATGTTACAACATGGAAAGCATAGTAATGTTGCAATGTCTCGAACTTAATAACGTCGCATAGTGAAGAGCATAGTAATGTTGCAATCTGACGAATTTAGTAACATTGCAACCTATTGAACATAGTAATGTCACAATGTGATGAACACAAATTGATGTCGCAATGTGAAGAACATAAACATGTTGTCGTAGTGTGGATAGTAAC
>SNQJ01S0205871.1:11347-27775 GCA_010110895.2 Picea sitchensis | reverse complement strand
TTATTATGAGAGTACCACCATGGGAAGGAAAAAACCACATTTACATCCAACTTTGTTTATGTTTTTCTCCAATGTATAACTTGAGAGTTTATCAAGATTTTAAAAGATGTGTTCATCTCCAAGTTTCCATTGTTTTATCCTTGATCCCTTAATTCCACATTCTATTATATAGAGTAGATTTTCCATTTATAAGTATCTTTAAGATAATTTAATAGAAATTTCATTTTTTATATTTCAGATAGTGAACAATCTCCCTTTTCTTCATCATACAATCAGGACAAACAGGGATGATTAAAAATGAAAAATGAACAAAACAGTTCAAAATCAATTCAAATGAAACACAAGAGAATAAAAAGTAGAAACTGTATAGATGCATTCTAAAAGAAAAGTAAAATTTCCAAAATAAATCAACATGACAAGAAATCTACTATGTACAAGACTACATCACCATAGGTGATCATGATACATATTTTTTTAGAATTTGACCATTGATGGGGATCTATTCAATCTCCCCTTCCAAAGTCTTAATCTTGAAAGTCTTGGGTTCAATTCTTTCATGAATTTGATATAGACCAAACCATAGATGTTGAAACTTAGTATGTTTCCCTTTAGGATCATTGGATTTGTCCAATTTTAGAACTAGGTCCCCAACCTAAAAATCCTTTTCACCAACAAAACTTTTATCAAACCAATGTTTGACTAATTCTTGATGTTGGTATTACTTTATCTTGTATTTTTCTCTTTCTTTCTCCATTTTTAGAAGAGTATTCAACCTTTGTTTCATAACTAGAAAACTAGTCTCTTCAACAAACTAAGATAGTTGCAGGGAAGGAAAAAATATATTGGTGGGTAAAATAGCCTCTTTACCATACACTAGGAAGAAAGGAGAATTCCCTAAGGATACCTTTTGTGTCACCCTATTATCCCAAAGAGAATTGGGAAAAGCTAGATGTCAACTCCTTGATGATTAGTCATAGTATTTTTTAAGATACGAACCAGAATCTTATTTGTAGATTTAGCAAGATGGTTACCTTGGGGGAAATAGCTGACAACACAATTGATTTTAATACTTTTTTCTAATGCAAATTCTATTAATTTAAATGATGGAAAATATTTTGCATTATCAAAAACTAAAGATTGAGGGACACCAAACCTGTTAATAATATGAGATTCAAGGAAAGAGATCACCTGATTTTCATTTACTATATTTAGAGGCACAACTTATGTCCACATTGTAAAGTATTTTGTTGTTGTCAATATGTATTTGTGGAGTTGAGATAAATTAGAATTGATCTTTACAATAATGTATAAACCCCACTACTGAAAAGGACTATCAACTGAAATAGGTTGTAGAGGGAATGTAAGTTTCTTCGCTTTTCCATTTGACTTTTGACATACTTCACACTTCTGGGCATGGGAATGAGCGTATTTAAACAAGGTTTTCCAATAATACATCGCTCTGAGAACTTCTTGTGTAGTAGTGTCCCCTCTAAAATGTCCTACAATAGGACCATCATGTAATTCATATAGGACCTTTTTTGCATATGATTTTTCCAAACATCTCAATAGGACATCATCATAGTTTCTTCTGAAAAGAATCCCTTTGATTAGATGATACTGGGAAGATTTCAATCTAATATCTCTTATTTTATGAGGTTCTAGATATTGAGGGGAATTATCATGAGTCAAGTAATACTTCATATCATAATACCAGGAATAAATATGGGTAAGAATGTAGAAAACCTCATTTTCAATCAAAGACACCTCATTATACCATCCCTCTTCAGCTTTTGGTGCCTTTGTGGATTTTGCTGCAAGTTTGCAAAGTCATTTCCCTTTGAAAATTTTGGAAGGTTTAATTTCCAATTCATAGTTGTTATAGCAAGATTTGCCTCACCCTATGCAAACTTGCACATAAGGCCTTTTTCCATTTCCCTATGTAGACTTGAAGTCCCTTTTTGAAAATCCCAGAGATAAAAACATTATTTTTCCACATATGCATGCCCTATTTATTATAGATCATGTGTATACACAAGTTGCACCACTACAACCCGTGTACATTGGGTTTTGTGCCCAAAATTAAAAAATAGTGTTGGGTTTCCATGTCACGTCACAAGATCCATGACCCTTGACCTTCCATATATTGGAAATGTTCCAACTCGGCCCTTCAGTTCCACTTGAAGGTTATAAATGGGCCAAATCCGAGCTATGGAAAAGGGGAGAAGAATTCAACTTTGAGAGCAAAGTTACTTTAGAGAAATTATTCACTTCATATTGAGTCTGCATCCCTTTTTCCTTTTAAGTCTGCATCCCTACTTGATTGAGAACCTCATTGTCTCTCTTATATGAGCTTACCTTTAGTGGAGGATTGAAGTGGTGGAGGCCCAGCTGGAAGGGACTTAGTTTCTCGGTTCTGCATTGTGGCGACACAGAAGTTTGTAACTCATTCACTTTTGATGATTACATTTTAATAGAAATACTCTTTTCTCATCCAATTAATATCTTGCAAATATTCGAATTGTTATTCCATGGGTGTATTTGTTATGAATGTTGATGGATTATACTATTGAATGTGATAACATTATATATTATCACCATATGCTTGTGTTTCTTGGTTGTTGAGGACAAGTTGCAGATATATTGCTTTGAGTCAAGTGCGCAACGGTGGAATTCATCGAACGTCTGGACAAGTTAGGCTCTTTATCTTGTCTTGTTAGCATATTTGTTTATATAGCATACCTGAGATTAGAGGTTATTTATGAAGTCATTTCCGTCTGTTGTGGTTTACCCCTAGCTATAGAGAGATTTTCCTTGTAACAAAATTGGTGACCATACGGGGGAAATAGTCTTCTTTTCAGGGTTTGGAGTGTTTTTCTCCTTGGAATGCTCTTGTTTATATTGAGTTTCTTGTCGTATGAATACTTGACATCCTCTGTTCATTCTGAGTCTGAGTTTCTTAGCCTTCTCCTTATCCTGGCTGTGTTTTAACACATATACGCGGGTTTTTACCTGACAATCATGTATATGAGCACCAAGAAGAGGCGTATATACGCGCGTTTCTCCTGAACAGTCTCATACATCACCCTTTGTTGTGTGGTTGCTTGGTTTGATGATTCTTGGGTAATTTTGGATGGTTGTTGAGTCTTCTCGGGTCTATGTTATGATTGTTAAGTGTCTGTGGAATGATAGGAAACCTTTGTTTGGTTGAATTTTTGGGCAGTTCCTTTCTCATCATCCTTTTCATTTTATTATCCTTGCATCTTGGGATGGGTGTGTGCATCTTGATATCCTATAACTGATTATGAGGGCCCTTATAACTAATTATGATACCTCCAATCTTTATCAGGGAGTCTCAGGCCCCTCTTGGGCGAGGAATACCTACTTTAGGGAGGGAGGCCCCTTTCAGCCACTTTATCCTGCTTGTGTGGATATTGGACTTTTGTTTATTTTTGGTGTGCTTTTTTATTATTAGTTGGCCTTAGGATTTTGTATTGTGTCGTGAGTTTTCATTTCCATGGTTAGTGGAGCCCCCGTGACTCCCTCAATTAGTGCTACCCAACCCTTGGTCTTTTCTCATTCCATGGGGACGAATCCTTTTGTATTTCTGAGTGGTATGTCGAATCATGATACTCAACCAATACCTTGGGTCTCTAATCATTTTTCTCATGGTATGCCAGACATGTCTTCACACTTTCCATCCTCTATCTTGTCTCCCTATGTGAATCCTAGTTTTGGGTCTGGGGGCATGATGCCTCCTTATTCTCCCTTTTTGTTTGGTGGGAGTCATATCCCTCAAACAAATCTTACGATAGGAGGTTGGAATATTCCTTCATACAGATCCAATTTTCCAGGAGAAAGTGCTCAAATGGATGGGCATTCTACTTATTACACTTCGTCCATCTATCCTTCTTCCTCCATGTTGGTTCCTATGAATGCTTTTCCTATGGCAGACCTTCATTTGGCCTCTGTTGTTTCATCCGGGGTAAGTTAGTTTTATAGTATGGGAAACTCCCTTCATGAAGTTCCTTTGTCTAGGGGAAACATATATCCTCACATAAATAACCCTTGTCATGCCACTTTCTCTTTGCATGCGACTTCCTCGATGTCAATGCCCTTACACCCATTTATGAATTAGTATGGAGGAGGATACTATCCTACCAGATAGGGCCATGGTGTATACTAGAACCCTTCTTGGCCTACAATTTCTCAAAACCAGTCTTTCTCAGAACCTTGGTCTCAAATGCCACAACCAACCACCGCCACAAGCCCAATCACTGCAAGTCATACTGGCATTATATCACCAACCTCTACTAGTCATGTTGGAGATTGGTTATCCACCTCTGTTAGTCATGTCGAAGACCAATAACCAGCTGCTACAAGTCATGCTGGTGGCACAAATCTAGTCATTTCTAGTCACATTGCACATACATCACCAAACTTTGCTAGTCATGTTGGGGATTCATCACCAACCTCTGCCAGTCATGTTGGGGATTCATCATCAACCTCTGCTAGTCATGTTGAAGGTTCATCACCAACCTATGCTAGTCATGTTGGGCATTCATCACCAACCTCTGCAAGTCATGTTGGATATTTTGTACTAGCCTCTGCAAGTCATGCTGGGAGCATGTCACCAACCACTCCAAGTCATGTTGGGGACATTCATACGATTAAGAAGCCTAGACGTGTAAGACATAATCCCAAGTTCCTTTGTATGATTTGCGAAGGATATCACCTTACTCATTTGTGCCCTGCTATTGATGTGGTACCAGAAGCGTGGTCCTTGCCTAGGGGCCCTTCAGGTTCTGAGTCGTATTTGGTTTCCTAACCTTCTTTGGTTGATACAACAGTCACGATGATGCAATATTCTTTTTGGGGGTGATGCATTTCTTAACCTTGCTTTCTTGCATCATGTTCAACCAACAGTCATGTTGATGCAATCTTCGGCCGACAGTGCTCCTATTTTTGGGGGTGATGCATCTCTTGACCTTATTGTCTCACATCCTATTCAAACATTGATTGAAGAAGTGGTCATGCCGATGCAATCTTCGGTTGATCCCACTCTTCCCTTGGAGAGTAACAAGCCTAAGGAAGTGACATTGTCGATGCAATATTTGGTCAATCCCACTCTTGTTTTGGAGGGTGATGCGTCCTTCAACCATGTCCTTAGCATTTCTATTGTTGTACCTTCTGAACAAGGGAGCATTCTACTCTCTCTAAGCACACTCCCTCCAAGTCTTAGGGGGGTTTTCTTTGATTGGAATGGTCTTATAGAGCCTATAATTCCTTCTTGTACACCCTTCCAGATAAGCATAATTCTTCGATATATTGTAGATAAGGTAACCTCTGCAATTATTTTTTCCTCCTTGACTTGGAAAGATTTGGGTTTTCCCAAGATTGTGTCAACTATCTTTGAGTTGCTGAATTTCAACAAAAGTCCTGTACAGGAGCCGTGGCCTCCCCAATTATATGATGCTTAGAACAACATCTTCCGAGTCTAATTTAAGCTCTTTCCCGACTCTTTTAAAAAGTGAAAAGATTGTCGAGTGAACTTGTCTCTTTCACACTCGTTAATTGGATTTGAAAGGTCGTGAGTCTTGGTTAAGATATTTTCTGACTCTTTTAAAAGAAAAAATATCGCCAAGTGAACTTGTCTCTTTCACACTTGTAAATAGGATTTGAAAGGACATCTATTTTGTGCAAGTTTATCCCTTTTTCAAACCAAATAGACTAAGATTATGAAAAATGACATTTTTTGGCGTTAAGTTGTAATTGCATATCATTCTCTTGCTTGCAGTATTGAGCCTGTTGTTGGTTCTCACTTTTGCGTTATAAGCCTCTCACCTCAGCAGTTTGCATCATCATCCAAGCAAATCCTTGTTTATATCCTTTGCAGCTTGACACCCTATACCCAAGAAGAAACATTCCCCCAAGTGTCCATCTCCCGTATGCATCTCCTTGCATTGAGCATAGGTACGTTCCACTGCTGGAAGTAGATTGCTTACTTGCGATACTTGTTTCCTCCTTTGTATCATAACATTCATTTGACTATGAAAAACCAAAACAAATACGAGAGGGAAAATAATATTATCTTATATTGGCATCAGTCGTGTTACCTTTAAACAAAACACAATTTTTTTGAGTCCAAATGCCATCAATTTTGGGTTTATCATGAGCTTAGGAAGTTGAGCTCGTTACAGAGAGTTTAATCCCCCAATTGGTTACTCTTCTAGTCCCTATGGAGAGTTTGATTGATGCCTCCTACATCTCAAAGTTTCATCATTGAGTCTATGTTTCCAGAGTCTTCTATATGTCTCATGCTCTTGTTCAAATGATGTCTATCAACCTATGTCGACCATTCCTCATAAATATTGACTTTGCATGTCAGCCATACCCTCAATGTATCTTATAATTACATGAATACTGTAGTCTTATTGCACACCCTAGCCCTAGTTTCCTCATTGGTAGGTAACCTTGAACCCAACAATCGACATTTCATCATTGGTCGTTGACTGGGTGGTTTCCCTTGTGTTTGATGACAAGAAATATATTCACACATTGGGATCCATGCAGTGTCTTGGATGCCATTAGACTTATTGGTGGTTTCCTTGCCTTTCTCAGCAGTTTTCCTTATTTGCTGTTATTCAGAGGGTATTTTTCGTGTACCACTTGCATCTGGAACACGTGAAAGACGCACAGGGTTGTTGGTTTGTGAACATGTTCTTCATCTGATTTCCTTCAAATCATCATCCTCCTACTTTGTACCTCATGATGAATGATGAGAGATTCCTTAATGATTTCCTTTCAATGGGCCTCCTTCCATTGAATTCACCTCATCTATTCTGGAGATGAGACCTAGAGTTCTATGAGTGCCTAGAGGTTTGCAGTCATTAGTGGCAGGTTCTCTCAGCATCGACAGTTGGGAATACATCAATGTCTCCTGATCGATGGATTCTTCAAGTGTTCAACCCTGAAACATCTATTCACACTTGTAAGAATATACTCGGTGCATTGATACCTACTTTCATTATCGGTAGGTTGTCTCGCGTTTGTTAACAATATACCTTAATGATCGGTAATCAAATGAAGTCTCATTATGTTTTACCTCAACTCCTTTATTCACATGATGTAGACTTGCACCTTTTGAGGATTGTGTAGAAGACTTGAAGGCATTAATTTATAGTCGCAACTTTCCTGAGCTATTGCTACTTTTCATTGGACCAGTACCTATGTGACCTCAATGATCATGGGAGATCAGATTATACTCCATTGTATACATATATGTTCAGATTAATTTTGAGACTGGTTTTACTGGGCCTTGTTTGTGACTATGACAACCTTGGCATGTATCCACCTTTATATTGCCTACTTATGGCCATGAACAACTGTTTGGTACATTTTCACATGGATCTACAGTGTAATTCAAATTGGCATCCATGTGCGCAAAGTCAGTGTAGATCATAATGAGAAACTAGTTCTTCTAGCTGGGTCCCCATTACTCCACTTCTAGGTATTATAATGTATTTTGGCCATCACAGATACTCCTCTGACCTCACACATTAGGGGGATATGTTATAGAAATATTTTCCTCACCCTATGCAAAATTTCACATAAGGCCTTTTTCCATTTCCCCATGCAAACTTGAAGTCCCTTTTTGCAAATCCCAGAGATAAAAACATTATTTTTCCACATATACATTCCCTATCTATTATACATCATGTGTATACATAGGTTGCACCACTACAGCTCGCGTACATTAGGTTTTGTGCCCAAAATAAAAAAAAAATGGTGTCGGGTTTCCATGTCACATCACAAGATCCATGATCCTTGACCTTCCATATGCTGGAAACATTTCGACTCAGCCCTTTAGTTCCAATTGAAGGCTATAAATGGGTTGAATCCAAGCTATGGAAAATGGGAGAAGAATTCAACTTTGAGATCAAAGTTACTTTAGAGAAATTATTGACTTCATATTGAGTCTGTATCCCTTTGTCCTTTTAAGTCTAAACACATTGTTCATCCCCCAAGCTCTTCCCTACTTGATTGAGAACCTTATTGTCTCTCTTATATGAGCTTGCCTTTGGTGGAGGATTGAAGTGGTGGAGGCCCAGCTAGAAGGGACTTAGTTTCTTGGTTAAGAACCATGCTGACACAAAAGTTTGTAACTCATTCACTTCTGCTAATTACATTTTAATAGAAATACTCTTTTCTCGCCCAATTAATATCTTGCAATATTCGAATTGTTATTCCATGGGCACATTTTTTATGAATGTTGATGGATTATGCTATTGAATGTGATAACATTATATATTATCACCATATGTTTGTGTATCTTGGTTGTTGAGGACAAGTTGCAAGTATATTTCTTTGAGACAAGTGCTCAACTATGGACTTCATCGAACGTCTGGACAAGGTAGGCTCTTTATCTTGTCTTGTTAGCATATTTGTTTATAAATCATACCTAAGATTAGAGTTGATTTCTGAAGTCATTTCCGTCTATTTTGGTTTACCCCTAGCCATAAAGAGATTTTCCTCATAACAATACTCTTGTAATGCAATCATCCAATGAGCTATTTTTTCTCCTAAATCTTTTTGCACTAGCAAATTTCTAACTGCAAGGTAGGGAAGCACAACCTTGGTTATAGACTTCAAAAGGTAAGGCCTAAAATCCTTACTTGCTTTGAATATAATATAGGCTTGTTTGTCTACTTCAGGATGGTTGAGCTCTTCCCCCTGCAGTCTTGAACTCATAAATTCAATTGGGTATTCATTTCCTTCATTATTTTTTTGAGTAAGTACTACAACAAATGTAGTATTAGAAGAAAATGTGCATAAGATGAAATATTTATCAAAATTGGGACTCATGAAGGCATGATCCCTTGCAATCTATTCCCTAATATGGATAATGGATTCTTTTTCTTTTTGTCCCCATTCAAATTTTGCATTTTTCTTTATGATATATTGTAAGGGTTTGACCATCTAAGAAAATCTTGGGAAAAACCTGCATACATAATTGATCTTGCGAAGAAGAGGTTGCATGGATCTCTTATTATGTGGGAAATGAATCTTTGAAATTGTCTCTATTCTTTCGGACTTAATCATTATCCATGATTTGGATACAAGAAACCCTATAAGTCTTCCCTCATCTACTACAAAAACAAACTTCTTAGGATTAAGAGAAATTTCATACCTCCTGCATCTATCAAAAATCTGTCTAAGGTGGCTAACATGATCTCTTCTATTTTTAGAGAAAACAATAACATCATCTAGATATACAACAAGAGATTTATCAATCAGTCCTTGAAAGGCACTATTTATTTCTCTCTGAAAAAGTAGCACCAACATTTATCAATCCAAATGGAATTTTTCTATAGGCATATTGTGACATCCCCAATTTAATTAATGCTTATGTAGATATAATGTGTGGCTACGACCAAAGCGATGTAATATGCAAATTGTATTTCTATGTTTTAGTAATAAAATGTGATGCCAACTGCTAAGGGGACATGGAAAAGAGATGGGGGATGAATTAATCCACAAGAGAGGGGAGGGTATAGGATAATTTTCAAGAGGGGTCTAAGGGGGAATTACCCATGGATATTAATCCAACCCATTTTCCTAAAATTCCTATTTGTATATGAACCCTCTAATTTCTGATTGAGTGTTCCCAAAGCGAATCATTGAATACATGTAAGAGGGTGGGTGTGATTAGTCACTTCCCAAAGTTCTTGGGCACATGGGGGTTGAATAAAATCATCTTGGGGAAGAGTGTGATTCAAGAAAAGAAATCCAAAGGGATAAAATTCGTATGGGTTGGGACAACAATATAACACATGGAGTTTTGTGCATGGGGAGTAAGGAGAGAGAAACAAAAATATAACTTGGAGTTGGTGCAACCATGGAGGGAGAATTCTAGAGAAAGTTGGAGTGTATTGTAGCGTATTTGGAGCTGGAAACTAAAGAACCAAGTTGTCAGGCATGAAGAGTGAAATCCTGAGTGAGTTGCACTAAAACAACAAGTGTTTGCTGGTATTTTTCCTAGCAATAATTTCCCTTGAGTTCCTAGCTGAGAGATTCTTAGCTACTTATGCCAGAGAGACCTTGATAAAAGAATGGGATGCCCATTGGCACAGGGGCATACCTAGGGTTCAATGCTCCAACATCGCACCAACAAAACCCTAACTACCGTCCCTTTTGGCAACACCTGCGAAGCAGATGAATTCTCACCCGATGTAGAGGCAGGGGTGGTTGCAGGACTCAAGTGTCTACAACCTAGCTAGGACACAGATCTGTGATTACAACACTTAATAAATAAATTAGCATTTAACATTCATCATTATTTAACCCTTATTCACATCGCAGGTTGAAAACCTAGTTACAGAGCAGCGCAGTATTCAACAAGATCTAATGCATCCAAGCACTTAGCATATAGAAATAGATTAGATATAGCATTCATTCACATTACTAAGCACTAAGCTACTATATCAGATGCATCAAACATATATCATTTCACTAAGAATAAATCACATCAATAACATAACAACTATAATGCACAAAGCAACCACAACACAGGATATATGTGGTTCACCCCAGTGTGGGGCTATGCCCACCAACTCTTCTCTTCTTTATTGTCTTCTTTCAATCTTCTACAATCATGGAGCCATAAGAACCCACTCTGCATAGGACAAGAGATCTGCATGCACATCGCCATATCCTCCTTCCTCGAGCTAGGTTACAATACAAAGCATCTTTACAGTCACTTGCACTTAGCCCTGCAAGTTCGAATGCACACAATATGCATAGAGCTAACTCAATCACATAGATCCAACTACTTACATCACTTGCACTCAACACAATATAGCACTTAGCACCACGTCTCTCTTAGACCTAGTGTTCTATTTCTTACATCATCTAGCTTTCTATTTATACATTACAAAAGGGGCGAAGGCATGGGTAAACCCATGGGTCGACATCCCATACATGTTACATAAACCCTAAACCTAAAAATTCCCTAATAAAGGTCTGAGATCTCATGATCTCCACTTCGTCTTGCGCTCTGCCTTCAACCAGCCCATCGAAGTCCCAAAATTGGTCAAACATGACCAAGGTTCTCCAAAACTTAGTCAAGGGCCAACAGGCCCCTAAGACTCACCCGAGACTTGTCCCGAGTCACTTTGATCTAGGTAACTCTGCCTCAAATTCCTCGATCTTGGCTCGAGATACCTCGACCTGTTGCTTCACCAGAGCCTCCTGCTCGATGAACTCTTCAATAACCTTCTCCATCATAGGTTCTTCCAAGCGTTGTTCCACTGTGGTGACCACTTGTTCCAGTTCTTCACCTTGTCCTTCAATTTCCTCAAAACGTATGCAAGCTGCATCCTACACTGGTTGGAGTCTCTGAGTCACTTCCATGACCTTACTCTGGGTGGCATGGACCTACTGTTGAACCATGCACTATTCCTGGGATCGTTTCATCCTCTCGACCATTGATAGTGGCTTCAACTACGCTTGCAACAGTGTTGCTTGCTGCTTGGCCTCCTAAAGCTGTGACTCCAGTGTCCTTAGTTTAGGGTCCTCTGCAAGGTGCTCGTAATTCTACGCACTTCAACTACTGAGATGTTTACATTCTAAGGCCAATGCCTTGATTCTCTGGATTGCACTTCTGGCAGTTTCTTCTCTCTAGTCTCACACTTCCTGCGGAGTGCTTGGCACGGCTTGTAACTCCAGTTTTGCTATCCTCTGTTGGAGATGCTGAATGGATTCAACAAGCTTCCCTACTTGGATTTCCACTGGGTCTTATTCCATTTGTTCTAAGCCTGTCACAGAGAGAAGTGCTCTAGTAATTGCTTATTTAACTCCAATATGCTCTGCGAGTAGTTGTTCCTTCTCCTTCTGGATCTACGCTCTATCCTTTGCAAACTTGATTTGGATGTCATCTTTTTCCTGTTGCACAATCCGATGTTGTTATTTGGTGATCTAAAAATAGGGGGCTGACTTGTTATGCTATGCAACCACCCTCTACTCCATTAAAATAAACTTCAGGACCTTGCTCAATGTCATAGTTGTGCAAGAGAAAGTATGTGTCAAGTTTATGCATCTTTTATGTGTTTATGTGTGAGTTTTTTAAAAGTTAAAATATGGTGTTTACATAAATACAACAGCTAAACTAACTTGTAGCAAAAAAATCAACAAACTCACAACAATAACAAGATGATAAAGGAGTTCACCCCCAACCCTTGAGCCTCCATCAATGGACTAGGCTCTCTGGGATTAGTTTTTCAAAGATTATTTTACAAGATAATTCTCAACTCCAATGGATTTACTGACTGTACCATTGGGTTTAGAATACATAAAAACCCCAAAAATGACTAATAGAACTCTAAAAACGGACCATGTCTCATCCGGGCATGACCTCTTCTACATGTGGCCTTGAGCTTCCTTGAGCTTCCTTGTGGAAAAAACACCTGTAAAAGTTCTCAAATGGATTTGAAACCTGTTCCAATGTGTTTAGAGCATAACAATTAGTCAAAAATTACTATTCAGTCACAGAAAACAGACTTGGGCTCATCTGAGCATGGCCTCCTTCAATGGTGGCCCTAAGCTCCCTGAAACTTCAATGGTGTAAAAACTGCAATATAAGTCTCCAATTCCTTTGAAAATAGTGCCAATGGATTCAGAACGTCCAAAAACCCCTAGCTGGGCTTTTTCGACACCTCATTTGGCCAAAAGCTGAAGAAGTTAGGCCTCCTGCCATTTTCCTCCTTCAAGCTTGTTGTCTCTGGTTCGCCAAAACGCACTCCTGTGTCAGTAACCTGGCTTCTGGGCGTTTCTCATGCCTAAACCCAGCACTCACGCACATCTCCACAAAACACGCAAAAATGTATATCAGTTAGGGAACCTAGCCCCCAAACCATGGAGGTGTTGGGCGCATGGAGGCCATGTGGCCACGTTTCCCGCGCATAAAAAGGGCCTTGTTCCAAGAATCAATGTAGGTGTGACAAGTGGTGGGCGCATATTTTGGGAAACCATTTGAAAAACCTTGCGTGGATGTGTGGATTCAGGTCATATGGATAGGCACCCAAAACCGAGGGCTGGGGCTAAGCCCCAGCCTAGACCCCACGCCCAAACTCACTATAGTGTTAATTTAAATATTTTTAAACACATATAACAAACAAGGAACACCGTGTGGCGCATCGGTCGGGTGACCCCTTTCCAAGACTTTGGACCATGGGGGAGGTCCGGGGTTCGATCCCCACAAACTCCACAAGATTTTTGAACTACACCATATACAAAGGTGCCACGTGGCAACCCATGCATGGGCCACGTGGCACCAAACCATTTTCCACAATGATGCCATGTGTCAGCAATATATTCACCCACATGTCCTGCCAACAATGCCTGCCACGTCAACTTTCCAAATCAGCTAACACGTCACCTACCACGTCATCATATACGGACTGTACAATCAACAACTTTTTTTTTTTTTTTGCATGTTTAGCAAATCGAAAAGATCGTGATATCTCACTCATCCGATGTCCGTTTGACCCCGTTCAAAGTGATTTGGATTTTTGACGATGAGGGCTACACACCTGTTTGTTTTGAGACGATTCCAAACATTTTCATTTTTGGGCTAAATTCTGACCCCTGGTCCAGATTCTGATCACGGCTTCCCACTGAAAGGCTTTTGGACCCACAAAAGATGATGATTATCTACCTGAGCATCAATACTCTTCTTCTTCCAAGTTCTATCAACTGATTCTACTTGAAAAGTCTTTTTGGCAATCACCTGAGTACCTTGACATGCCTTGAACTGCAATTGGCTATGTCCCTCAACCACTGTCCTCTGGCTGTTGCTGACCCACTGTTCTCTTTGTGCTTGGAATACTTACATCCTTCCCACTGAGAATCAAGTCCCTCTTGTGAACTCTTTGATGTCAACACAATCCTCTCTACAATGGCTGCAAAAAATTTCCTGCGACATCTTGTCACAAACCAAGAAAACCATCAATCTTGAAAACAAATTTATACAAGACTGAAAATGATGCCAACAAAGTCTTTTTTCTCTTCAAGCAAATGGTCACATCTTGTACTTCATCAAAGTACATGGCGTTTTCCTGCATCTTGGTGTACTCAATATCGACTTACAAGCCAACAAACACCATCGAGTAAACATAAGTCGAAAAACATGATCGACACAACATAGTCGTTAATAAAACATCGACACAAGTTGAGACTCATTTGAAACATATCGACATTCCAAAAGTCAACATTCATGATTCACAATCATGTTACAATCTTGAGTAATTCATAATGAACTATCACCAGTTCATTGTTTACACACACACAAAAACATATGCATGTGCATAGCTCTTCAACACTCCTTCAAGTACAAACATAAGTACATAAACCCAAAATAATGTGGGTACATAAGAGCTGGAAATGAAAAGCTAAATGGCTGCAATAAGTGAGTATCATACCCCTCTTTTACATTCTCCTGGCGAAGTTGTGCAACAAAAAGAATGCCTTAAAAAAGGATTGCATTCACATGCAAACTTGCATCATACAAGTTATGATAAACTGCTACAACTTGTCATACTTTCAACAGAAAAGCATAGATAAGGCTGAAAAGTGCATCTACAAATAGAGAAATGCAAACCTTACTTGTTCAAGAAATCTAACCATTTCTTACCAAGCCAATTCAATGGTGACTTTTTCTGCAGAAAATCGTCTTCTTGTGAATCATCTTGACTCACATCGATGATGGAATCTCCTCTTCCATTCTCTCCAGTCTCTTTATCAATCTGCTTCTTGTGTTGTGGATGAGTGGTTGGATGCAAAGTCCAACATTGGTCAATGAGATGACCCCTCTTTTGGCAGTGAGTGCAAATCTTTTGCATCCTCTTTTCAAGTTGCCTTTGCTTGGAAAGTTTCTTGAATGTGGTCAATCTTTTCCAACATCTTGAAACATAATGGTTATCTAAACCACAATATGTACATGGACTTTTTCTTCCATTTTTACATGCAAATTTACCATGCTTAACATAATCATAAGAAACTGAATGATAGGCAAAAATATACGTTGAACATTCACCTTTATCGCCTTCTTGAGGAGGTGAGTTGGAAGAGTTATCGGCTCTTTTTTGAAGACCAACAAAGATGTTCTTGTCTTCATGGCTATCACAACTCTCTTGTTTCATACATTTGCATTCATCTTGAACACAAACTTTGCATGCTTGAGGGGTTGAACTTGCCATAAAAGTTCTTGAACATTCACCTTTATCCCCTTCTTGAGTAGGTGAATTTGAAGAGTTACTAGCTCTCTTTTGAAGACCAACAAAGATGTTCTTGTCCTCATGGCTGTCACAACTCTCTTGTTTCACACATTTGCATTCATCTTGAACACCAACTTTGCATGCTTGAGGGATTGAACTTGCAACAAAAGTTCTTGAACATTCACCTTTATCGCCTTCTTGAGGAGGTGAATTTGAAGAGTTACCAGCTCTCTTTTGAAGACCAACAAAGATGTTCTTGTCCTCATGGCTGTCACAACTCTCTTGTTTCATACATTTTCATTCATCTTGAACACAAACTTTGCATGCTTGAAGGATTGAACTTGCAACAAAAATTGTTCTTGGAACTGTTTCCCTTGTCCCCTCAACTTTGGAATTTGCTCCATATTTCTATTCATATCCAAGACCCCTATACTTGGGCCTCTTCTCAACAACAATAGGCTCAATAAGGCATTGTGAATGCCTGCCTAACCCTCTACCTTCATAGCCCATTTTTAACAATAACTTGGACCCTATTCCTCTTGTGTGATTTTCAAAAACACCAAAGCATTAATCTTGAGAGGAATTTGAAGATAAACTAACATTACATACCTCATGTTAATGCATGTACTTGGTAAGGGTTTCCTTTGCCTCGTGGAGTTGAGTCTCCATCTCATGCAACTTTTCAAGAAGCTGGTGCTTCTCCTCCTTCATGGCCATCAACTGCTCTTGAAGGACAATGTTATCCTTCCTATCTTTCCACATCTCTTGCACCATACCTCTCATGGTTACAAATTCCTTCAACATATCTTTGTCAAATAACTTGGTTAATGAAGATGTATGAGAACTATCAATGTTTGAAGCTTCCTCCATCCTTGCAAGATATCAAACTTCAACACAAAACTTGCACAAATACCAACAACTAAATATCTAGCTATCAATGGCAATCACATGAGAAAAACTATGCTATGATACCACCTGATCTAAAAATAGGGGGCTGACTTGTTATGCTATGCAAGCACCCTCTACTCCATTAAAATAAACTTCAGGACCTTGCTCAATGTCATAGTTGTGCAAGAGAAAGTATGTGTCAAGTTTATGCATCTTTTATGTGTTTATGTGTGAGTTTTTTAAAAGGTTAAATATGTTGTTTACATAAATA
>SNQJ01S0205870.1:0-16428 GCA_010110895.2 Picea sitchensis | reverse complement strand
TGTAGAATGTTTTCTTAATAATATTCATTGAAGACAGAGACAACAACAGCGGTGGTTTTCTCCCGATTTGGGTTTCCACCTTAAATCCTGGTGTACATGTGTGCTATTCAACTGTGTTAGCTTATTTTGTTGATTTACTGTTTAAAAGACATCTGATGAATGAAGAAATCCATGATAAGGTCTCTGGATGATCTACTGTTTTCATAAGAATATACAACAACTGATCTCTATAAAGTAGACTAAGATGTTTAAGAAAAAGAAAAGTTGAAAATTGATTGATAGCTCAAATACTGATTCACCCCCCCCCTCTCAGTATTTTCCAACATTATCTATTATGATTTTTCTATTGTTTCTATGATACCAGCTTCCAACATTTTGTCAATTTATGCTTTTACTTTTTTCTTATATATTGGATTCAATCTATATGGTCGATGTCTAACAGATCTAGCCTCAGTTTTAAGAGGTATCTTCATCCCTCCTAGCTCTCCTGCTATGCCTTGCATATATGTAAAGGTTGTTGGGAACATTTCATTGTACTCACGCAATAACTATGTTATTATTTCTACTATTTGTTCATCCAGGTAGTCTCTAATGATGGCCATTTTGGGGTTATCATTTGTCCCAATATTTACTTTCTTCACCTTGATTGGTGTAGAAAACACTTTTGATTCTAGGGATGGGCCTTCCACCTCTCTTTCTCCTTCAATTTATGTAACTTGGATATTTCACAAGTCATCTTCATCTGGTGCTTATTCCTGTGCATGATAACATAGAAGTAGTTCTTTAACCGTTTGTCTATTCTCTTGTTGATACTCTGTTATACGTTCAACCTCTGGTTCCTTAATAAATATGACCCCTCTAATTTGTTTGAGTGTTGAATCAGTGTTTGGGTTCTCATGTTCAAACGAGAAAGTGACTATAAAATTTTGTTGTAAGGTTGTCCATTCTGCAGTACCTTTGCGTAGTTCTTGGTCTACATACCAGTTTGCTAGAATTCATTCCAATGTGTGAATGAATTAATGAGGCCATTACTCTCATGGTGTCATTCTTCATAGTGTTCTGCACTTCTCCAAGTGTTCTTCCCGTTTCCCCTATCCATCATATCTCTACATCTCATTTCTTCCCTATTTTGCATCGAGTCTAATGCGCAGTAATCGCTTACATTGGTATCGGTCCTTAACTGTCTCTTTGTGCGCACCCCACCATCTTGCAGGTGTTTCCTTGATTTTTATGTTTAGGGATAAGAGCCTCTAGTTTTCTAACACATCATGTTCGTATCATGTTAATAATTCTTCTAATTCATTCACCCCATGAAAATTGGGAGGTCATCTTATCTTTGTACCTACCCATCTTACTGTGCGGTCTATTCTTGTGCATATTCTTGTGGAGACTTCTTATAATCTCTATTGCCAATACTCCAAGCCTAGATCCGAGTCAGAAGAACATGATGTGATCCTTCTCCAGCTGAGTATTCCATCTGTATTTCGGGTGACATAATATTCTTTGCGCACAATGGTTCTGTATAACTGGTTAATTTCCTCCAAGTCTAAGTAAGTGGGTTCTACAAACCTTTCTCCTTCTAATAGGTCTAGTGGCCCAACAAATCTATATTCTCCTAACTCGAATGTCATCTTTCTTGTCTTCAAATTGATTATTTCCTGGTTTTCAAACACCCAATCCAATCCAAGCAATGTTGGATAAGGTGTTGTACCATCCAATATTTCTATGACTTCAAATTTTACCTTAGTACACACTCCATATAAGTTGAGTGTGACTCCTTTAAGCCTCCCAATTGGCAGGACTCTATGTTGGTTTTCTAGCTTCAGCTAAACAGGTGAATATCCTAATGTGGGCCCTCCCATACATTTCCATGTATTCTTGGGTAACACATTTACTTCAGAGACAAAATCTATTCTAATATCCTCCATGGTGAAATATCCAATGTTGGCATTCAGTTTGAATTCTCTGCTTTTCCTCCTTTTTTATGGAAGTGATTGACTATTTTCTTCTCTAGCTTTCCCTCTATGTCCGTGTTACATATTTCTAGCATATTTTGTAATATTTTAACATATGATGGATCATTTAGTATTCAAACACAGGATTGTAGAAAATACTTTATAGTACTTACTTGTCTGAAAGGTTGTTCTTCATTAGTGTGATCCAGTGATGAAGTCATCTCATACATTGGTACATCCTGATTATGCTGCACAATTGATGCGGATGCAACATTTGGCTTCAAGAATTCTTGTCTGTCTTTCTTGAATGTTTCATTTTCATTCTGCACATCAAACTGCTTTTATGGTTTGACATTCTTCTTCACCCAATGGTGTTGAGCTCTATCCTGCTGTACTACGTCAACTCTTGTCTTAGATCCTCCGCATGTAACTATGTTGATATTTATTCCATCATCCCTTTCCTCTACATAAATCCACTGAACATTCTGATTGTTCAGATTCCTCTTCTCATGGATCTTCCCCAATAATGTCGGACAATCTTCTGTGTCATGATCTGATGCGAGACAATACATACATGTCACGGGTGGAAGTGGACATTCTCATGCATTGTGTCCTAGTTGAAAGTTATGGCATACCACCATTCCTATGACTCTTCCAAAGCCTCCTCTACCTATTCTTCCACCTCTGTAGCCAACTTGATCTCCTCGCAGTGCGTTGTACTGAGGTACCTGATTATGTTGTGCTGGAGTATATTGTAGTTGCATGGTATTGTACTGCAGTTGCGCAGTGTTTTATGGTGGTGGTACTTAGTTGAATTGAGATGCAAACTGTCCTGTCATAATTTATTCTTGCACCCTATAAGTGTTTGATGTACTTTCCCTCATCATATCCATTGTCATGCAATCTTTGTCATCATGGCCCACTGACATGAAAAAGTTTCAATATTAACTCTTAGGAACTTTCTGGTATTTATGCATCATTGTGAAATGATATGGATCATGCCCCTGTGTCTTACAGATCTCACACCATAGTCCTCTCATTGGAAAAGGGTTTGGCATTTTTGTTTCCATGTACTGCACGAATGTTGGGAACTCATTCTTGTGATGTCCTTTTGTCCTACATGTGGTGCACCAAACAACTTCTCTTTTGTCCTTACCCTTGTTTTGATTTAATTTAAATGTTAGATTGTTCATATACTCCTTCAATTCCTCTATTGCTGGATCTTTCTTCTGATACTAGTTCTCTTCCAATTGTAAGGCTTCCTACAGAGCCTCTACCTGAGTTTGAAACTTCTGTTGTCTCAAAGGGTATTTTAGGTGTGGTAGAAAGGAATTCACAAATATATGTCTATTCTCCATATATATTTCATGACATACTTCAACTTTACCTTCAATCGTTTGAATCTCTGCTCAATCTCCCAGACATATTCTCTTGGTTTTTGTATGATCTCTATCATCTCATTCATGTACTGATCCTCTAAACTAGGCTTCTAAAATTCATTTATCGGTAGGTTATTGATATATGCAATCATCCTCATTGTTACTGGTGGGATGTTTACAACCAACCTCATGTACCAATCTAGTGCGTGGTCTCTTAGCGTAATAGCTAGTTGCACAAGTTTTGTATCCTCATATGTGATCTGTTTTTCTTCCCAGATCTTTTCACAAATAAACAAGTGCTTCTCAGGGTCCTCAAATGCCTCTCCCTTGAATTTTGGTAACCTAATGGTGGCATCATGTCCTTCCATTAAAAAATGCATTGGACTACTACCTCTGCGTGGTGTAGATCCTTGACTAATGCTTCCTGAATTGGCTCCCCCATTTGTTGTGTTTTGACTAGATGTACTTACTGTTGTCTTCATTCCACTAAAAAATAGTTTTCTAAATGGTGGTGTTATTATTGGTGTATTAGTCGCACATGGGTTTATGGGTTCCACACTTACACTGATATGGATAGGATTGTTTCCTTTTGTTCCTACCCTTGGACATATTATCCTCCTTTCATATGTTGCATGCAAAATTTCCTCATTCTCTTCCACATCCCAGAGATCCTCTACCTCTTCTTCATCACTTTCCAAGCCTTCCCTCACAGCTATGGCTCTCTTCTTATTATTCATATTTTATTGGTAGGGTGATTCACTTCACATTATTCCACTTGTTTCCATGATTTTCCTGATCTGGTATTCCTCCATAATGATTAGGTCAAAGGCCTCCTCCTTCTTTCCTTTATCCATCTCTCCCTATCTCCTTCCATCTCTAGTTAGTGCTCCCCCCCTCCCCCATGAAAACAGGGAAGTTTAGTTGTCTGATGCCATTGTCATTACACCTTTTTCATACAGTAAAATATTGATGGAAGTATACAGTGATATGATATACCTACCTCTAGGTCCCTTCAGGAACTCTTTCTCTGCTGCGTTGTAAGACTTCCCAGTGTCTGTTACAAATTCTGTGATAAATCCTACAACAATACTGTCTAACCAAAAATCTATTGTGCACATAAATTTGTTACCAACTTATTGTAACTTTGCGATGTCCAAAAAATTACACTCTAGTTGTCTGATCTTATTTGTAGGGTAGTTGTATTTCAATATCAATATCTACTCCTACAACACATGTGGGAAATCACAGAAAAATACTTCATGCAAGTCGCTAAATATGTATATTTCCAAATATTTGCACGATGTTATTTTAGGGTTTCTGTTGTATTTTTGTGCAAACTCCAGCTCCTTTGTCTTCAACCAACTTTCGATCTCTGCCTTAGTTGGATTACATGGTATAAACATCCCCTTCTATGTTTTCATTTTTTTAACGTTTCCTCACCAGATCTAACATTCTTTTCACGATTTTTCAGTAGATCTCATTCGCTCAATCCCATTATGTTCCAACCAGAAATAGAACCATTTGTTGGTTACTTCTCTCTTACTACCATTCTTGGGATGACCCAGGTTAATATCTACTATGGTTTCCAAAAAAACCCTCTAAAACTACCACCACCCCTAGTAAACCAGAAGGAAACGCAGTACACAAGGTGCACTGTGCAGTCTCACCTGAGATAGTTCTTATGGGCGGTTGCAATGCTCAAGTGCTTGCAACCTGGGAATGAGTGGGGTTCTAGGATTACAGTTTGTGATCTTCATTTACTTACTGTAACATTCATCTATACTACACATTCTGTCATTAGTATTCATGCATGTAAGCACAATTAGATCTAGCTAACCCATTAATGCATTCGTCTACTAGATAACCATTGACAGTAAATAAAAAAAAAATAATCAATCCACATAACACATGATCTTCCATTTTTCACCCCCTCCTGGGATACGTCCACAAATATTTGGATGCTTTTCTCTTTTCTTATGTTTTTTCCAAAATTATAGAGTTGAGCGCCTTACAATCCTCGGTCATTTGGGTCAATATCTACAATGAGGAGGAATAGATCATACAAGGTTGCTCATCCTATGATCTAACCCTCAATATCTACCTTATTTTCTCTCTCCAACTCAACAACTTACAAAAAAATATCAGAGTCTTCATTCATTCTTGCATTCAAACTCTTCGAACAAAAACAACAACAACCCCAACCTAGACCTCCTAGGTACCTATTTATGCTTATTTTTGGCTTATCAACCATTACATCCTCTTACCAAAACCATAACCCTATCATGGTTAGGTCTTATTTCATGTGTGTCTCACATGTTTTCCTCCTCTGCATGTGTGTTTAACTTGCACGTGTTGCTTTTCCTGCCAGCTTTCATTTCCTTCTTTGTGATTTATTCTCCAAAATTAGTGTTTTCCTCAAAATGGGGTTGTGCCGAACAAATGGTTACAATCATTTGGAACAATGGCCCTTAATTTCATGATATCTTCATGACGTTTTTATTAGAAGGTAAGGAAATTTATCGTATATGTATCCAAGGGAATCCCTCTAAGGTGAAAAGATTTAAGAGAATGAACAAATTACTCAAAAAGGGATACCATTGTGTAATTGCATAATTGTGCTCACTATATGTTCAAACATCTATATCCTATGCTCCATTGGATATCCAAATAATTATCATCAAGTATTCCAAGGTATTTAGAGAAATTCCTAAGGGTCTTCCACCTGCTCAAGATCATGAACATGCTATTCATTTACAACATGAAAATTCTATTGATATGCAGAGAAGAGTGAGATTGAGTGTATTATCCAAGAAATGTTGGAGGCATACATTATTCAACCTATCCAAAGTTCTTTCTCTTCACTATGGTGATGGTTATGAAAAAGGATGGTTCATGGAGGATGTCTCCATATTATATAAAGATCAACAAAATGACCATGAAGGATATGTTTTTTATTCCTTCCATTGATGAATTATTAGATGAATTGCATGGAGAAATTTTATTTTATAAAGTGTATCTTCGTTTGAGATATCATCAAATAAGAATGGTGCATGAAGACATTCCCAAAACAACATTTATAACACATGAAGGTCATTATGAGTTTTTGGTTATGTCATTTGGACTTACTAATTCACCTTCAACATTTCAAATCTTGATGAATTCTATTTTCAATCCCATCTTTAGAAAATTTGTGTTTATATTTTTTGATGGCATACTAATCTACAACAAATCTTGGGAAGAACATGTACACCATGTTGACATAGTACTACAACTATTGGAAGAGAAACAAATTTATGAAAAGTATTATGAGTGGTCTTTTGGGGTTGAATAAGTGGAATATTTGTGTCATATTATATCTCATGAAGGTGTAAAATTTTACCTTCACAAAATTAAAGATACGAGGGAATGTCCAAATCCCGAAACATTGAATAAAATTAGAGGATTCTTAGGATTGACATGCTATTACCACAAGTTTTTCAATAACTATGTGTTGGTTGTGGAGCCTGATTATCTTCCTTATTCAGAGGTCCTTGCTTTCAGCCGTTTTTATACTCCATGAAGTATTTACACCCCAGAAGTATGTACACTCTTCCACGCAGGGAAGTGCAGAGGGGGGGTACCCCCTTTGTGGGGCCCGAGGGGGATATCCCCCCGGCTGGGGGGTCTGGGGGCAAGCAGGGGTTTGGGAGTGAAGCCCCCGAAGGAAAATTTTCCTTGTAAATGTATATTGTAATTTCATTATAAATCTGTACCGTTCATTACAAGGTCGCAGATCTAACGGTAGAGATGATGTTAGGGTTTTTTTTCCCTAGAAGGCAACCCTCTTTTATGAGGGAAATGTATTGCAGCTATGATGGATGGTGAATATTGTATTCTGAGATAGGAGACTATGAGAGAAAGAAGAGGAAGATACAACGGGTTTGTTGTTGGTTGTATCCCTTCATATGATGGATAATAATAAAGGAAGGACCTGGCAATTTCTCTGGTGGACGTAGCCCACACTGGGTAAACCATGTAAATCTGTGTCTCTATTGTATTGTGTATCTTCTGTGTTTTGTTTCGCATTTGTTTTATTTTGTTGCTCCATGGTCCTGTTTTTCTAACACTATGGTCAAATAGAAACACCTCTAATAGTATTATTAAATAAGGAATTATTTTCTTAGACTCAACAAGCAACAAAATATTTTGAAAAACTTAAAGAGGTTATGTGTACAACTCATTTCCTAGCCACAATTGAATTCATTTTTTTTTTATTGTGGAGTGTGATGCCGCAAACCATGTAATTGGTGTTGTAGATAAATTCGTAAATGTGGACATAAACAAATCTCCCTAATTTGGGAACCTGAAACTAGAAAAAAACACAACAGTATAAATTCCTTTCCTTAGATTTTAGAATCGAAATACAAATAGATAAATAGATCGTACATTTTTATCCAAAATTTTGTTTCGTTAATTGAAGCTCCAAATTCGATCCCAAAGTATTTTTCTATAGATCTAAGTAGGAATCAAATAGAACAAGTGAAATAAACAATACAACACATATTTAGATAAATCTATGTAGATGGCCAAGGAAAAGTACAATAAACATGATATACAATCTTTATAGGAAAGGGAAAATATAAATGCATTAATAAATTAAGAAGAAACTTACAATCAAGCCTTGGCCTTGACAAAATCCTTCCAGTAGTTCAATGCTTCAATACCCATACAACCTCCATGAATTCCATCACCATCTCTTGAGCACTTTGGCACCACAAAATCTCTTAGAGCCAAAATGAGACTCACAATCTATCAATCACAAATCTAAATCTATTCTCAATTCACCATAATCATTATTCCTCCATTCTAATTAGTTTTTCCATTTATAAGATTCCTCCATTTATACATTGGAGGGGAATCCATGAGGAGATTATTATGAGAGGTTAGGATCTCACTAAATCAGGAGAGACAGGTGAGATCCAAACCAATCGGCAAACAACTCATCATCAAAACTTCTCTTCTAGAACCTTCGAGAATTTCTTCATTTTTCCCATGTACAAAGGTTGTATCACACTTAAAACTCATCAAAAAGTGACACTGTTGCACCTTCCAGTGATGTAGCATGCGACATGTTAAGTTGTCGCACCTTGCTAGAAAGCAACAAGTGAGAATATTGAAAAACATAGTTTTTTATGGATTTCCTCAAGTTTTTCGTATTCCCAAGAAAGTTTATTCCAACTTATTTAGGTATTGTGAAAATAATCCTTCAAATGACAATATATAGGAACAAATAATCAATGTCATCGACGTGGAAAAAATAATGTGTAACAATTGGTGTAGTTTTAGTGAAAGAAGGGAGGCCTCTTTCCTTTGAAAGAATCCAACTTAAAGGGAAAAAGTTACTCAAACCCATTTATGAAAAATAAATATTGGCCATACTACATGTAGTTAAGAAAAGAATCCCTTACCTAATGGAAGATACTTTAAAGTAAAAACAAATCATGATATCTTGAAGTGCTTCTTGGAGAAAAATTGTATTTAGAAGGGAAAAAAAATGGGTTACAAAGATTCTAGGTTACGAATTTGAAATTATCTACAAAAATGGAATACACAATGTTGTGATAGATTCCATTTCAAGGAAAGAAGAAAAAACAAAAGTTTCACTATCTTCTATTTATATTCTGCAATATGAGTGGGTGGAAGAAGAAATAATAGAATGGAAGAAATATCGATAGGTATGCAATATCATTTAAAAACTACAAGAGGACCGCATATCATTAGATAATTTTCTATGGAAGAGTGAATTTCTATGGTATCATGGTTGATTATATTTATGTAATAATTCTGAACTCAAACAAAAGGTTCTTCTGGAATTGCACACTTCTCCTATAAGAGGGCATTCAGTATTCTTGAAAACATACCATAGGATCAAGAAATATGTTTTATGGGAAGGTCTTAAGACTAATGTTCAAAAGATTGTGTTTTAATTTGTGGTCTACCAACATAATAAGGGATAGACAATCAAGAGTCTAGGTCTCCTACAACCATCATCTATACCAATTTAATGTTGGGAATAATTTTTAGTGGAGTTTCTTACATTTTTATGCAAATTTGAAGGAAAGACCGTCATCATGGTAGTAGTGGATTGACTGAAAAAGTATGTCCATTTTCTCTCTATTTCTCATCCTTTTAAAGAAAGTGTTGTATTTTAAACATTCATGGACAAAAGTCAAAAGCTACATGGATTCCCAAAGGTTATTGTAAGTGACAAAGATCTAATTTTCATTGGAAACATTTGGATTGAATTATTTTCTTGTTTGGGTACTCAATTGGCTCATAGATCATCTTATCATCCTCAATATGATGGGAAAACTAAGATTTTGAATAAATGTATAGAAGGATATCTTCATTTATTTTCATCTAATAAACAAAAAAAATGGGTTAGGTGGTTTACCTTCAAAGAATGGTGGTACAACACGTCCTTCCATACTTCATAAAAATGTCCCCATTTCTAGAAATTTATGGATATAATCCTTCATCCATCACATCACTCTTGAAAGGGACTAAAATTTTTCAAGAATTGGAGGAGAATATAGGGAAACAACAATAGGTTATTAAACTATTAAATGATATATTGGTTATGGAACAAAATAGGATGAAACAACAAACTAATAAACATCACGGTGAAATAGAATTTTAAATGGGGGATTGGGAATTTCTGAGGCTACAACCATATAAAAAAATGTCCCTCAAGAAACAAACAAAGGAGAATAAATTAGCACCCAAATATTATGGACCCTATAAGGATTTTCAAAGGATTGGAAGTATGGATTACAAATTGGAGTTGCCTCCATATTCAGGTGTACATCTAGTCTTCCATGTTTCTTTCTTAAAGAAGGTAATTGGTAACAAGATCCTAGTTCAAAATATTTTACTAAACATTAATGAGGAAGAGAAAATCATATTGTAACCAGAAACAATCCTTGAAATGAGGATTAATAATTTGAGAAATCAAGGAATTACAAAGTACCTCGTCAAATGGAAAAACTTACGAGTAGAAGACGTGACATGGGAATATGAGTTCTTGATGCCAAAACACCCATGGTTAGTCAAGTGTTGAGGAAAATACTTGTTTTAAGGGTAGGGCATGCTAATCCTTATACAAATCCCTATGTTATGTAGAAAACCCCTTATTAATACCTAGATATTGAATTACTACATTTCTAGCGTTATATTTGTATGTATGTTAAAACCCTTCATTTTACCCTCACATTATAATTGTACCCTTTATCTCCTATATATATACCAAGGAGACCTATTCTTAGGAACATCGTATGTAATCTCAGTTTTTATTATGAATTGGATATATTTTAAAGGGTGTTTCCCCCTCGAAGTGGACCATATTCACTGACTTTTTATAAAATTTAAGGCATTGGATCATAGAATACGATTTTCAAATCTCCTACCTGATAATCTCCACTAGTTCATAGAGTTTGGAATTTTCTCCCAAGGCCCTAAGGTGAAGTGGGTTGGATATTCTAGTGGATGGATTCCATCAAAAGGGATATTGATTATATAAGGGATTTTGGAAACATAATGGCTTCTATTCACAAATTATGTAGGTTAAGTTACAATCTAGGGTGATTAGTTTAAGAATGTATCTAAATTAAGATACTTATAATGTTGATATCCAAAGTGAGGCATCGAACCCAATTTAAAAACCTCCAATTGTACAAAGAAAAATACACTCAAATATGAGAAAGAATGCAATAAATTGTAGACCGATAAAAGAACACAAAATATTTCTTCAATACTATTAAGAGGAATTAAAAACTTGAGCATATAGAGTATCTAAATTATCCTAGTAGAAATGAAGAAGTAAAAGAACATGATTTTACTTCAATCACATTTCAAACAAATTTATCAATCTAGGATAACAATTCAGAAGTGAACCAATTCATAGAAGAGTGTATTAAGGATGTTCAAAAGAAGGATAGATAATGCCTTTTTATAAGCTTAAATTCCCAAAGTTGAGATTTATAACCCCGGAATAGAGAGGATTTGAAAACATGAATCATGAAATTTGAGGATTTTTAGCATAAATACCAATCGGAGAGGGAAGAAAAATGGTTGTAATGTATTGAAAGATAAGTACGTATGGAGGGAAGAAAATAGGATGCCTAGTATTGAAATCCTTTGAGGGGAACAAATATGAGGGATATCCAAACCTCCCTTCTCGGTCTTTGAGGGGAAAGGGGGAAGGAAACTGACCCATTCGACCAACCATATAAAAGGGTGAGAAGCGAGGAAACATTAAGTGTGGCTCTAAATAACAAAGGGAGATGAATAAAACCATAGTATGGTTAGATATCAGTCAAATATTAAGAGGTTCTGAAAATACCACTAGAGAAGTCTCTGGATAACCATTGTAAAAATATCATTTTAGATAGAATAAAAAGAGATCACAATAAAATCCATAGCATATGTACTCCTTTCTACCAGATTAGAGGTTTATTTTTTTTTATCTATAGATGTATTAAACAACCAATCAAGAAAAATGATGTTAGAACATTTTCAAATTCAATACCAATTTAGTCATTTCTTCAAGGGAGGGAATGCTTCTGAAATAAATGATCTTCCTCTTGAGGATAATTTAAGCATTGAATCATTAACTTGGTTTGTCTTCGAATCTTGAAAAATAAAAAGTGTTTGATATTCCATGGGTTGGTCTTGGTCTACAAATCCATTAGCAATTCTTTGTGCTCATTTTGATACCAACCACTCTTTGAGATGGTTGGGTCACCTAATTTTCTCCCTTTCATAGATCATTTCCATTTCGGCCACTATCAATAAAGGATAAAATTCCATTTCTATAAATTACAATTTGAACTAAGAGAATGTATACGATGATTGGGTTTGATTCATAGCCTTGGCACAAAACCCTACACCTGTCAAAGTTGAAGATACTATACTAATCGAGGAAGATGGAAAATGGTGAGGTTGATAAAATTGGAGGTGTTTTATTGTCTAAAAATATCCTCTCTTATATGGCCAAAAAGAAAAGATTGAATTATCTCAGTATCTGGTGTATCATAAAATAAATATATCACTCAAAAATATAACATAGTGGTGGAAGGTACAACTGAAAATGGTCTCTCCAAACTTATTTATTTTCCTTAAATAGTAGAGGGATGGTTTTGTAGTCTCTCCTTGAGTGGGACCTTACCTAAGAGAGTGTATATTCCTATAAAATCATCACTATAAAAATCAAACTATGCTCATATCTCTCTTTTTAAAATACTAAAAAATTCATACAATAGAATGATGATAACATTGATCCAAATGAAACTCCAACTATACAACTACAAAAAAATATAAATTAGAAATGAAAATTCATGTATCCTAACTCTATTATGCTATCCCATATAAAAATTGGGGCTACTCCTAAAAGGATCTGACTACTTCAATTGATCATATCCTTGATTGTTTGGAAGTTGTCTACCTTAATCCCTTTACCCCTGTGCAACTGAGCATTGCAGATTTCTTATTCTAGTTATGAACTAATTTTCTTCCAAACAATGGGTAGATTTGAAGGAATCGAGCTACTCTAGAATGTGATTGTTGTTCCTTAGTGCTATAATCTCATGTACTCTTCTCCATAACTAAGGAAGAAAAGATCCCTATAATTCCTCGCTTCTTGTACCCTTGATTGGAATGTTTGAAGTTCAAAGGGGAAGGTTAAGGAGGCCCCCTTTTATGCATGGTCATGGTATGGACTCCAACATCCTTAGCTAATCAAACAATGAACCTTTTCTTACTAGATATAATTAGTGAATTATCATTCAAACCACATAATCAACTAAAAATACTCAATACATCATATTTTCACCATAATTTTAGGAAATAAGCCAATCATATTCACTTTAAATAACATGTATCAACATTGTTTAATTTGTCCATTAAGAAAGAGTATTTAGGAAGATGTGAATTAAATAAGGAAAATAAATAGTGATATGTATAGGAAAAAGGATGGTCATGGAGGGTACTCTAAGGGCCCATCGTATAGCCCCCCAACTAGAGGGTTGCACAACCATGTGAAACATACAAAAGGATCTAAAACACTACTATGATCACCCATAATCCTTGGGTCATTTCTGCCTTCATATGTCTCTAAATACATATTCCATTATGTGTGTAATGTCATTTGAATGATTATCCCCTACATTCATGTCTATGGAGTAGGGTGTGAGAGAAATAACATATAAAATTGATCCCAATCCAATGCAAGTTCATCCTCCTAAGGGTATCCACATACAAATTTGACTTGCACATGGAAGCTTTTAGGTCCTATGGGGAATAAGGTTCTACTCTTTTTAGGGGGGAAGATAACACTTCCCATCTTCTTTGGAAGAATTGTTTCACCATATTCCCATAATTCCTCATGGTTTTTAATAGTGCACTATATCCTCATGTTGTATCTCTCTAGGAATTATACTAAATTTTAGGGATGATTTTAGGCGCTAAATTTTGCTCATGGGCTAATTTTCCATGTTTTTTCAAAAAACGAGATTTTCTATTTTAAAAATGATTTGCCCAAATTCTATAAAATAAAATTATTTTACCTTAAAAATCGCCAGAATTTTATAAAAACTATATAAAATACTTAGAAATTTGAATAGTTTTACAAAAATATCGCCAAACATTTATAGTTGACATATGAAGGTTTAGTAAGATTCACCAAGGTTTCTACATTTTAAAATAAATTTATATCCTTAAAATCATCCCTGCTAATTATAGAGATCCCTTCATCCTAGCATGGTATCTAAGTATATATTCAAGCTTAGTTCCTTCATCCCTCACCCATAAACTATTGTTAAGCTCTTCTTCCTTGTACCAAGGGATTATATGGCCCAATATACTTCCTATAGTTTCTTATTTATTATGAATTTATCATGCCATTTAATTCTCTATAGATGATCAACCTCTGTATGAAATAAATCATTCTTCCTTAACTATTCTAGGGTATTGAGATGATCTAATATTTATATTTGTGCTTAAGATATGTTCATCCCTAACTCTAGGGTTTTTTTGAGTTTTTTGATTTCAAATTCAATTAGGATCATAACTACCTTTACATAAACCAACTCAAAAGGTATAAATCCTATGGTTTTATTCCTTGTTTTGTTCTATGCCTGGACAAAGGGAAAACTATGAATTCTAAGAATATCCAACAATTATTTTTCTTGGAAAGGGGTGAATTTTCTATTGTATTTAATAGTCTTGTCAGGGAGGATCTCTACTGTTTAAACTAATGGTTGTTCTATTTTAGCATTGAATAAATATTTCTAGGAGGTCTGATTTGTTGTTTATTTCCTTACTTGTTATTTATCATCTTCATTGTCACTATAGTCCTGAATAGGTACAAAGCTCGAATATAGATTTTGTATGTAGTTTAGGATTTAATCTTATTTGTTATCAAGGTGTTCTATGATTTGGACAGTGTTGGGATATGTATTTTTCATGTAGTTTGAAAGGAACGTGTCCTCATCCATTTCTTTCAATTCTAAATTTGTTTCAATAGTGATAGAAGGTGTTTTATTTGTTTCAATTCTTCCTCCTTTGTTAGGGACCTAACCTACTTAACCCCTCACGTAAGTAGAATAATATAGTTTTCTTGTAATAAAGGTTGACATTAGTTAATAAGGCCTATTTAATAAATATGAACAATTCAATGTAATATTACCTAATAGAAGCTTCTGCTTCTAGAAATATCTTCCTCTAGAATGTTCTTTAGAACATAGAATTAGTATAAATAAGAGTAGGAGGCATGATAAATATTTTCCTTGATAATTAATGTAATAGAGTGTTGTTATGTTGGAGGTTTCCTCCTCGAAGATGCAAGTGAACATTTCTTTCTATCAATAAAGGTATCATTTTGGTTGTGGATCTCTACATTTTATTGTTTAGCTGATATTTACTCCAATATTTTATGGTTTTTACTTAATATAATAGATCTAGTACCTAACAAATCGTATCAGAGCACCTTCCTCTATGGAAACTATGGGAATTTATTTTTCAGGGTAGAGACATGTACTGTTTGTTTCTTTAAAGAACATAGATTTGTGATCAAGTGGGTAAAACTAAGGTGGGGAAGACTACATGTAGTAAATACAGATGGTTTCAAGGGGTTTTCTAGAAACCAACATTTCACCATGTTGGAAACCTCTATAACACTTGTCGACATCCTTTGAGTAGTACTACATCAAAAATAATTTGTACATGGACATCACTCCCACATACTATCAGGTATATCGAGAGTCCCCTTAGTCACCTAAAACCAACCCTATATCAACTGAGTGATTTCTTGACTGCTATAGTGACACTGAGAACAATACTCAGGAAAGTAATCTCTAGTACCTGGGTAATCGGGTAGTACATATAAGGGTATGATTGAGCCTCCTTAGTTGGTTCCTTGATATATTTGGTCAGATACTATTGTTCAAACTTGCATGTATATAAAAGAGCTATAGCATAAGGAAAACCCTTGTCTATAGGAACCCTGTAAACCCAAAACCCTAGGAAAGAAACATAATAGAAAACAAACATACAAGATCTATCGCCACACAACCTTGTCTTTAACATTCTGGTTGTGAAATTCCTACATAATTTTTCTCATTAACAATTTGGGCCATTCGTCACTGCACTATTTAGGATGGAGTATAACTCTATAGGAGTAAAAAGAAACAAAAAAAAATACCCTTATTGGTACCTATCCCATTTGATTCTTTTCTTTTCCTTGATCAACATGATAACTATCATTTTTAATATTTTCTTTTTTCCATGCACGCGACCTTCTTCCTGACACCCTAATTTGCGAACCATCCCATTGGATTCCCCTTTTCGTCCTGATCGTCATGGTATCTCTCCATTATAAGCCATTTTTCTTGTGGTCCCACCCACCCTTATCAACACCATTATTTGACACTTATCCCATTGGATTTCCCTTCTCTCCCTGATTGCAATGATATATATCACCTATCCATTTTTTCAGTGGACGCACTCCCCATTCTATACACCCCCACTTTCCACATGGCCAACACTCGCACGCAATAATT
>SNQJ01S0205869.1:0-16428 GCA_010110895.2 Picea sitchensis | reverse complement strand
AAGGATCACAACTAAAAGATAGATATCCACAAAACAACAATATATATCCTTAGGGAAAACCTCAAGGGGGAGAAAACCCTACAAAATTTCCTCAGTATAGATTCCTCCAACATGTACAATGATCCGGATTATTTTCGGCACAAAATGAGAGCAGAGATATAATAAAGAAATGTACAGAGATATCGCGTATATCTAATAATATAACAGAAATATATCAGATATGCAACCATAAACACAGAGATATAGTAATACACGATTTCTATTAATGAAATAAATGTACAGAGACTGTAAAAATACAGAGTGAAAGACTCGCTAGAATGGTGGTAGCTTATCTCTGAGAAGAGATGTGACCGCTACTCACATTCGCAAGAAGATGATTACAATGAGGCTTTGAAGGCCTTTTTACAATAAAAATGAATGCCAAAAACCCTAGACATCCAAAAACCTAACCCTAGGAGATGAAGCGCCAAAAGTCATGTGGGCCCTGTTTGGGTAAGTTAGTACATCAACTTCCCGGGGTCGTAACTTTTGCATACGATCTCCGTTTTAGGCGTATGATAGCTCGTTGGAAAGGTATCATAGAGGAGATTCATTTTGGGGGTTCAATAATGATTTTGGATATCATTTAGAATCTCTAACTCGAAAAAACTTCATTTAGGCCCTCAAAATGGCCCCGAAAGTTAAAACCTGCTAAAAATAGTAAATTGCCAAAATTGTCAGAAAACTGTTTTGAGCCAGTCGAAAAAGGTGGGTGGCCACCGATATCCACCTAGATCATACAATTTCATACAATTCTCTTTTACAAAATCAATACCAAAGAGACCCAGACACGAACCAAGAATAGCCTTCTAGATGAGTGTGTACTACTCTCTTGTACTTATATTCAATTGGTGATCAAAATGACTCGATATAACCTCTATTTATACTCTAAAAGACCTAAAATACATGACTTATCAATAAACCCTTTTAAAATTACACTTAGGAATAACCAATACAATTACGCTTAGGAATAACTTCCGAAATTACATAAAATCTCAACACTCCCTCTTAATGAGGAAGGTATTATATCTGGCATAGAATCTAACACTGTCGCCATCCACACGAGCTCATGACCACTGAATTTCAGACACATGAATCTATACATCACAATAAATCCATAGTGACTTCACAACATGCATCCAGGGCCGGTGGGTAGCTCTCCAATAGCTACAACATGTCATCATGAGACTATCCAATTTCCTGCATAAAACTTGGATATCTTATGCATGAAATCCAGTAACCTACGATAACATCTGTACCTCATCTCTTCAGCATGCATCCAAGGCTGGTGGGTATCTCTCCAATAGCTACAACATGTCATCATGAGACTATCCAGCTTCCCACATAAAACTTGGATATCTTATGCATGACATCCAATACCCTACAATAACATATGTACCTTGTCTCTTCAACATGCATCCAGGGCCGGTGGGTATATATCCAATAGCTACAACATATCATAATGACATCCAATACCTTACGATAACATATGAAGCCATCACTCCCTATGAAGAGGGACTATGCCGAGCTTGTCCCTGAAGTACTCGAACTTCGTCCTTGACAACGAATTTGTTAGAACATCCGCAACCTTCTAATCGGTAGCCACATATTGGAGCCTAATTACTCCCTTCTGCACCATATCCCTAATACAATGATACCTGATTTTTATATGTTTTGACCTATCATGAAACACTGGGTTCTATGACAACTTTATACAACTCTGGTTGTCGCACAAGATATAGGTCACCTCCATCGCAATATTGAATAATCCAGTCAACAATTTTCGAAGCCACACTACTTCACGACTTGATACACATGCTACCTCATACTACACCTCAGTCGTACCGAGTGCTACTCACGACTACTTCTTATTGATCCATGAAATCATACCGAATCCCAAAGTGAAGCAACATCCCAATGTACTTTTCCGATTTGTAATACTACCGACCCAATATGAATCCAAATATCCAAGTATATTGATCTCACTATGTGCAACATAATTGATCCCATAATCCATTGTACATTTAAGGTACCTCATCAAATGGTTTATGCAATTAGGTGAACATGTATGGGTTCAACCATGTACTGACTCAGGGTGTTCATAGAAAAACATATATCTGGTCGTGTATTCGTCAAATACATCAATGATCCAATCATCTTCCTGTATAATGTAGCATCCAAAGCCTATGAATTTGTATCATCCAACAACTTCATATTTTATGCCATCGGTGTAGCCATCGGTTTACGGTCCAACACCCCGAACCTCTTCAAGACCTCCACAACATATTTTCCCTGACCAAGAAAGATCTCATATTTCATACTTCTAATCCCAAATAGTAATGTATGAGACTAATATCCTTCTTGTCAAACTCAGAGGCCAAATCCCTCTGTTACTGAAAACCCTACTATCCAGTTTGCCTCACTGGTTGCTCCCTCTATGATAGAGGAAAAATCCATACCCCATCCCTTGTAACTGGTCACCTCCTCTATGAACCATGATTCTATCATGAATAGAAGACATGGATAGTTGTAGCCCAATAAAAATATTAATGCAAAGAGTATTCACAATAGAGAACTATGTGCATCACTGGTTCCTCATGTCTTTTATAATTGCAACAACACATTTGATAGACACCTCTCTACGCAACAATAAAATTGCCTCTTTTCCATTGTTCCCGTTGCATATTTCCAAACACGCCTTCACAAACTCAGACACCTGAATCAAGGTTCTTTCCATCCTAGAGTATTCTCTTTGCATTCCCAATTGGCTATAAAATGGATTTGCATTCAATCGATCACCTCTTTCCTAGCCATTTCTTCCAATGACAAATTGCAGGTAATCCAAAACATGGAAACCATAGTTATTCTCTTGTATTTTTCCCAAGGTAATCATTCCAATATTACACTTTTCCACATGCATTTATTGTGAATATCATTTGACATAAATATGCACCAATTGGCAATACAATGGATTTGCATTCAATCAATCACCTCTTTCCTAGCCATTGCTTCCAATGGAAAATTGCAGGTAATCCAAAACATGGAAACCTTAGTTCTTCTCTTTTCTTTTTCCCAAGGTAATTGTTCCAATCTTACACTTTTCCATATAAATTTCTCATGAATATCATTTGACATAAACATGCACCAAAAATTCAAGTGATCGTGACATACCTCTTAACGTCGAAAAATTTGTATCATAACTGACATTGACTATGCCAAAGACTTTCCTCCAAGCATATGCAAACACCAACCATGTACAAGGTTTGAATCCCAAATAATTAATCTGGTAGTTGCAAAAATTCTCTTTATCCCTGGACTTCAAAAACTTTTAGGCTATGATACCAAACGGATACCAAAATGATGCAACGCTAACAACATACAAGAAGGAGGGATGGCCCCTACAGGCTTACGTTGCACGTATTGGATCATTGTTGGTATCATAAAATAGTCATGACAATATATTATTGTATAGGCCTCTCTCATAATCCTGTCCAACATATTTATTCACACCATATGTTATCAAAGGCATTCTCAATTCACATTATACAAATTCCTCCCACAACATTATCATGCTCATAAACCCACTGACATTTTATCAATATACAGTGTCACCATTTTCATTGGAGAATTTGAAACAATGCCATATTATTTCTCTTCCTCATGGTAATGCCATTACTTGGAGATTTTGAAATGATGCCATCGGTCATTTTCATCTCTACCAACACCACATGGTGCACACAGTCACATCCAAAATTAAATAGATTGAAAATTGAAAATCCCATTTTGTCCCGCCTGTGATCACCTAATTGATCCGATCCCATGAGTTTTCATATCATCATTTAATGTTTTAATTCTTTATATTTTACCAAATCACCACCTAGATTCCATGAGATTTGGTCGCTGAAAATACTGTGCGCATTGAGTCCCAATTCTACCATTGAAACCATCGATCAAATAAACTGCTTAAAATACAACACTTCGATGGATCCTTCTACTTGGCAGATCAATGGAAATGTCTTACAAATTTATGTAGAGGTTGTATTTTGGGTATCATTATATCTCCACCAACTTCGACAACTCCACAACATGAAACCATGCCTATGATATTTTAAATAAAGTCATAGATGTGCACAGGATCATGGGCACCGTCAGGGCCCTGAACTTCAAGGATTTCGATAGTTCACAACTATGGGTCTCCCTCATCATGTTTCTCTATGTAGATTTGTTGGACACCATGGACCATTCTATGTTAGACAATTTGGTTTCTTGATTAAATTTGGGAGAAGGAACACTCGATAATTCATTTGGATTATTCACTTTCCAAACATAATAAAGCTCAAAGACAATATTGAGTATTATACTCAATGCCAATGCTCTAAGATCACTCCCCACCATAGTAAATCTTGAACGGGCCATTCCTGGAAGAAAATAAGCCATTACCACACACATCATAAGTATTTCGCTATCAATCGCCAACTCATTTTTAACCAAAACGACCACCGCCTCTTTTTTTTTGTAGTTGCTACAAGAATATACGATGATATGCGAATAATCAGTAAAAGAGAGAAATTGGATAATAAAGGAACTGAGAACAAGAGCATGTCCTAGAATCCAAATAGCCCTCCTCTTCCACACCTTCCACACATCCCATAAGAGAAAATAAATTACTGGAACTAACCAAATGCACCAGGATACCAGATCTTCTGTCTTGGGAAGAATTATAACATGCACTTCATTTTCCATATTTATTACACCCAAGGTGTTACTTCGACGAAGGCGTATCCATTGTACTTTGAATATAGGATGATGGTATTTCCATTTCTGAGTCCATATTTACATTTGGTGGCTTTATATTTTGGGCATGGAGCCAACTTTGCAGCGAAAGGTGCCATTGCTCATGACACTGATTCCTTCATTGCTCCCATCTCTCTCACTATTCAGATCAATCCCATTGAATCCAAATGCAAGCTATCTCTCTTATTTTCCCAGGCCCTCCTATGAGGGAGTTAGGCCTAGTCCCGCTCTGATACCATGTTGATTTTTCAAGAGAGATGATATTGTATATATTATTTAATATGAAAAAGGATCACAACTGAAAGATCCACAAAACAACAAGATATATCCTTAGGAAAACCCTCAAGGGGGAGAAAACCTTGCAAACTTTCCTTAGTATAGATTTCTCCAATGTGTACAATGTCATACAATGCTCTTTCATGAAATCAATACCAAAGAGACCTAGACAAGAACCAAGAATAGCCTCCTAGATAAGTGTGTACTAATCTCTTGTACTTATATTCAATTGGTGATCAAAATGACTCGATATAACCTCTATTTATACTCTAAAGGACCTAAAAAACATGACTTATCAATAAACCTTTTCACAATTACACTTAGGAATAACCAATACAATTACAGTTAGGAATAACTTCCGAAATTACATAAAATCTTAACACTTCATTCATCATCATATTACATTTTGCATTGTTGAGGGATAGGTTCATTTCGCGACATATTTGGAGAACTTTGTCTAAATTGTCTAAGGCTTCATCAAAATACTTTCCATAAGGGGTAAAGTCATCCACACAGATCTCAACTTTTTCATGAATGAGTTATGAAAAGATGTTGAGAATTGATCTTTGGAAAGTGGCTGGGGCATTACATAGGACAAAAGTAAGACTCTGTAAGAAAATGTTTCCCAGGGACAAGTGAAGGTGGTATTTTCCTGATCTTCAGGACTGATTTGAATTTGGTTGTATCCACTAAATCCATCTAGAAATGAAAAGTATTATTTTCCAACTAAGACATCCAAGACTTGGTTAATGAAGGATAGGGGGAAATGGTCCTTTCTAGCAGCTTTGTTTAAATCTCGGTAATCTTCACATATCCTCCATTTTCCATTCTTCTTTGGAACAATAACTAAAGGAGAGACCCATTCAGTGTCTGAGATTGGATATATGAATCCAACATCTAGCAAATTTTGAAGTTCTTGTTTAAATATGTCTTTCATTGTAGGATTCATCCTCCTTTGGGGCTTCCTAACATGTTTGCAGTCCTCCCTGATGTAAATATGGTGAGTACAAATAGAAGGATGGATGAATTTCATGTCTTTATAATCCCATGAAAAATCTTCAACATTTCTTTTCAAAACTTCTAATAGCTTTTGTTCTTGTTGACTAGTAATTTTATTTCTTATTTTGAGTGCTTTTGCAGGGTTTATCTCTATGGTTTTGACAGTGAGATTTTCTATTTCAGCAGTTAAAAAATCTATCCATAATTCTCTGTTATTTTCAGCAGAAATTCCAGATACGTTATCATCATTTATCCCTTCTATTTTCACATTGTTTGGATATCGATTTTGCAGAAAATTTTCAAGGAAGGTGTCCTCATCAATTGTACTATCATTCAAGGAAGTATTGATTGTATATATGGGATAAGCAATTTCTTGTGTCAGGTCTTCTTCCTCTTCCACCCACATAGGAAAATTTTCTATTATCAAAGGTTGGGCATGCGGATAGAGCATACTTTTCTTTTGGGATAGGTCATCAATGCTAGTCATATTGCCTTATCTACAACCAATGTATGCATATGTGTGGCCAACCAAGGCCTTCCCAAAATGAGAGGATATCCATTGGATTGAGACTTGGGTTGAAGGACTAGGAATTCAATATGGTACTCCCAAGAATCAATGGAGATTATGATATATTCCAACATGCCTTCATGTTTAATTGTAGATCCGTCTGCAAGCTGAAGGACAATGGGGGTATCTCTCAAAATAATCCGAAGGTTGAGTATTTGCATAGTATCTTTAGTCATAACATTGAAAGAATCCCCTAGATCAATAAGAGTATTTTGGACAAGGGTGTTGTTGATATGTAGATTTACTATAGGACTTTATGGATCCAAGTATTTAGATACAATCATTGACAAGGGTTGACATCAATGAAAACCAACTGTTCAAACCAACTGTCCAACATATATATACCAAGGATACCTAGTCCTAGGATCATCTTATCTCATCTCATATTGTATTTTGAATTGGATATATTGTAAAAGAAGCTTTCTCCCTCAAAGTGGATTGTATTCATTGAAATTCTATCATTTTTAAGGAATTGGATCATAACATAACCATTATAATTTATGAGATATATTTTATGGAAGCTAGGCTTGTTTACTAATCCTGAAATTAGTCTTAAACAAGTCATTTTGGTAAATTTTCTATAACTTTTTATCATCGAAAGTTCAGATTGTGAAATTTTCAGGAGTTTAATATGTCATATTAGAGTAATGCAGGACAAAATTTTATAATCTCAAGGATTCAAATTTCATATATATATATATATATATATCAATACAAAGTTCAACCATCCAGACAATCTCCAAAATTAGGGTTTGAAAGGTACACAACTTACAATTGGCATAACTTTATTGGAAGATCTATTTTTGGTGATTCAAACTTTGTGATAAAGAGAAAATAGAGGATAATTATTATTTCTATCCCACATAGCTACAAAAACAATTTCAACACCAATTAAACCTTTAGAAATCTCATGTATAACTCATGAAGAAAATGAGGAGATACATAACAAGCTATCCAAATTGGAGGGAAAAATTAGCGATTTGAGTACACCACTTGTTTGAATGGGACGGGCATGTTAAGCCAAATAAAAATCCCATGTTAAGCATAAAACCCCTTATAAATCCCTAGATATTGAGTTATTACATTTCTAGTGTTATATTAGTAGGTTGGATAGAACCTTTAATTGTACCCTTTGTCTCCTATATATATATATATATATATATATATATATATATCAAGGATACCTAGTCCTATGATCATCTTATCTCATCTCATATTGTATTTTGAAATGGATATATTGTAAAAGAAGGTTTTCCCCTAAAAGTGGATTGTATTCTTTGACATTCTGTCATTTTTAAGGCATTGGATAATAACACAGTCATTATAATTTATGAGATATATTTTATGGAAGCTAGGCTTGTTTACTAATCCTGAAATTAGTCTTAACCAAGTCATTTTGGTAATTTTTCTATAAGTTTTTATCACTGAAAGTTCATATTGTGAAATTTTCAAGAGTTTAAGAAGTCATATCAGAGTACTGTAAACCAAAATTTTAGAATCTCAAGGATTCAAATTTCAGATATATATCAAGACAAAGGGAAACCATCCAAACAATATCCAAAATCAAGGTTTGAAAGGTACGTAACTTACAATTGGCATAATGTTTTATTGGAATATCTATTTTTGGTGATTCAAAATTTGTGATGAAGAGAAAATAGAGGAGCATTATTATTTTTATCCCACATAGCTACAAAAACAATTTCAACACCAATTAAACCTTTAGAAATATCATGCATAACTCATGAATAAAATGAGGATATACATAACAAGCTATCCAAATTGGAGGAACAACTTAATGATTTGAGTGTTAGGTCAATACAAAATAATGAGGTGGTAAAAACACAAAGGAAAATTCAAGAAATGGAAAATAAGATGGAACAAATGGAAAATAACATGGATTAAAATAAGGAAGAAATACAAAAACCCATGAATGGAAATAAGGAAGACATAACAAAAATACATAAAACCACGAATTCCATAGAAACCATTCTCTTATAGAAGATCCCTAATAGGGATATGCATATCCAAAGAAAATAATGGTGTTGAGACTCAATCACTTGTGGTGAGTGTTTTATCACAATTACAGAGCACAAATAATAAATCTTAGAATCATTCATCACTCCAAGATCCACATCATCGAGGTTTCGATGCAACATCAAGGAACTAGTTCATTCCAAAGATTGATATGAGGAATTTTGATGGTAAACATTCTATAACATGGATATTCCATATGGAGCAATTCTTTGATCTACACCAAGTTCCAAGATTAAAAAAGGGTAACTATTGCATCCTTGTATTTAGAAAAATGATCAATTTGTTTGGTATCAATGGATTTGTAAAAGAAAAAAAGATTTTTTTATCTCTTGGTCAATTTGTATGGATGAATTGATAGAACATTATGGGGATATTAAGAGAAATACATATTTATTCAATTGATAAATATTTGGCAAAAAGGTCTAATTACATAACACATTTAACAAATCCAAAATCTTAGTCTCGGGGTAAAGAATATTCTAGAGGATAATGGCTACTAGAAGGGTGGCCACTAATAACTACAAAAAGCATCGTGTTTACTCTCTTAACTTCACTCAGCTAACAAGTTTGACACCTCATAAAATGTATGAAAGAAGAGAAAATATAATATGTTTCAGTTGTGACAACAAGTACAATAAGGGGCATAAATGTGGTGAGAAGAAATTATTCTACATAGATTGTGAAGAGGAAGAAGATCAAGAATTGGAACCATCACAAGATATATATCTAGAAAAGACTACTCCATCAATATCTTGGCATGTATTGGCTGGCTTCAATACTCTACAAATCCTTATGATATAAAGGTATATTAAAAAAAAAAGTAACAATGTTGATTGATTTTGGTAGTACCCATAACTTCATCAATTACAAATCAACAAAAAGTTTCAATTTATTTGTATTTGTAACAGAGGATTTTCAAGTAACAATTATGGATGGAGGTGCCATAGTATTAATACCATTATGGGAATGTATTTATTGGATGGTCCCATGATTTCCATCCAAATGGGTGGTGTTGATGTTGTATTAGGGTTCCAATGGTTACAATCATTGGGAACAATTTCCCTTAATTTTCAATATCTTTTCATGATATTTTACTTTGAAGGAAATGAAATTGAGCTTAGAGGTATCCAAGGTAATCCCTCTAAAGTGGTAATCTCTAACATCACGACAAAAGTACTAAAAAAGGGACACCATGGTGTAATTGCACAATTGTGTTCGCTATATGTTCAAACATATATATCCTATGCTCCAATGGATCTCCAAATAGTTGTCAACAATCATTCCAAGGTATTTGGAGAGATTCCTAACGGTCTTCCACCTACTAGATACCATTACCATGCTATTAATTTACAACTAGGAAGTGTACCACCTAACATTAGGCATTGCAAGTATCCATATGCACAAAAGAGAGAGATATTGAGTGTATGATCCAAGAAATGTTATAGGATGGCATCATTCAACCTAGACAAAGTTCTTTCTTTTCACTAGTAGTGATGGTTACAAAAAATAATGGTTCATGGTGTATGTGTTCATATTATAGACACCTCAACAAAGGGCATGACCAACCATTCAAAAAGGCCTTCCTTTGACTTGAAGGCGGTCTTCCATACATTTTTCTGTTCTATTGGGACCTGGTGGTATCCAGACTTCAGATCAATATTACTGAAGTATTTGCCCCCCATGAGTTGATCAACTAGGTAGTCGATTCGGGGAATCGGGTACTAGTTTCTGAATGTGATTTTATTCAGAGCCCGGTAATCAATACAAAGTCACCAGGTTCCATCTTTCTTCTGTACCAGCATAATTGGGCTCCGACAAGGTTATGAGTTGGGACGGATGTGCCCCTTGTGGAGTAATTCTTGGATCTGTTTCTTGATCTCCTCATTCTCTAACAGAGAGTGGCGATAGACTGGCCCATTGGGTAGTGGTGCATTGGGGGTCAGATCGATGGGGTGCTTGACCTAGAAGTGAAGAGGTACCCCAATAGGTGAGGAGAAGATATCCAAGTATTCTTCCATGACCTTATCTACTTGATTTTGTTGTGTGGAGAAGTTGACCGTAGAGACCCTGGATGTGGCTGTGATCTTTCTCTCATTCTGAGAGAGAATCACGAAGAAGACAAACTTCCCCATCTGAGAGATGACCTTCCTACATTGCTTAGCAGAGATCAAGGAAATAACACTAGGTGGAACAACCTTGGGTATCCTTTACAATTTCCTATTCAAAGTAATAATAACACTACGAGGCCTAGACTCATATATAGCATGAAGTTTCCATAAATAAGGTTGACCCAAAAGAACATCACAAACTTCGAGAGGATAAAAATCACACAATATCTCGTCTTTGAAGGGCTTGATGTCATACGATAGTCGACACTGTTGGCTGACGCATACATCGCTTCCTTGGCGGATCCATCCAATGGTGTAGGGTTGTGGGTGTGGCATTCTGCTGAGATGAGGTTCTTATGGATACCACTATCAATGATGAAGTACAACAGGGTGCCTTTTACCCACATTTGTGAATGGAAGAGGCGCTCTCCTTTTTCTGGCTCATCTAGTTCACCCTGTTGAAGCTTGGTGGTAGCAACAATGGCACTGGGTTCGATGTAAATGATCCGTCTTCCCCTTTCTAGTTCTGAATCAGAGTCATAACCCGCATATGACTCAGAGGCTTTCACTTCGGCCACCAACGACTGCTTTGAGCGACATTCAACATTGTTATGCCAAGGGCTCTTATGGAAGTCGCACCACTTCCCGGTATCTTTCTTTGTCTTTCTGGTGTCCTTCTTTGCTTGCAGCTTGGACTGGTTGTCCTGATACTTTCCATCCTTGCTTCGTCCTTTGTTCTGTGGGTTGGGGCCGCCCTTTCCTGGATTTTGTTGTGAGGGGTTCCCCGACCCAAATTGTCGAGTCTTTTGTTTGAGCTTTTGCTCTATTTTGATGGCATATCGGTAGGCCTCACCCAAGGATGAGATGTCCAGAAATTCCATTTCGGTTTGGATGTATCTATGCAGAGCACCGCAATACTTGAGCATCAGATGTCACTCTAAATCTTTTATACCTAGTGTTAATCCCTAATATTGGCTCATTACCCTTTAATTGGGGCATATTACATTAGTAATGTTATTTTATTTATGTCGGCTTTATTCCATTAGTTGTAATTATACCTCCTAGTCTCCTATATATGCCAAGGAGACATTTTCATTTGGAATCATCTTGTACTTGAACATTTAAGTGGGGTAAAAGGAGGTTGCCCCCTTGAAGAGGCTTATTATCTGAAATTATCTTTTTTTCAAGGCGTTGAGTACTTTTTCTGAGGTTTTTCTATGCTATATTGATATTTGGTTCTTAACATATGGTATCAGAGCTCAAGGTCTTGGGGTTTCACTGCTACATCTGAGACACCTTGGAATTTTCGCTATAACTTTTTTTCTAGAATGTTTTAGAAGTAACGTCTTGGAGGATATTTAGTAGATGGATCAAGGTATGTTGGGTTAAAATTTTAGCTCCTGAGGCCTTATACTTTCATAGATACAGCCTGTACAAGATAAGGTTCTGGAATCATCCTAAACTAAGTCATTGCAGAATTTTCGCTACAAAAAAGTTTCTGTAATGTTTCAGACCCTAAAATCTGGAGGATATTCACACAAATTAGTAAGGTATCTATGGTAAAATTTTCAGATTTTGGGTAATCTTAAATTTGTAGATACACCCTGTGGAAGATAGGGTACCAGACCAGTCTCAAGTAGGTGTTCCAGGTGAAACAATCACAACTTTTTCCTAGAGTATCCAAATTGAGTGGGAATGGTTTCATTGGATCGTGGACAATCTATAATATTTTGGGTACGATTTTTAGAATTTATATCAATTATTTTGTGCGGGGCATGCTATACAAGTGAGATCTCCTGGAAAGGCCAAAAATCAGCAAATTGTGGGGACGTTATCGTAAATTCCACTTAGCACATCCAATTTTGATCAGACCTGTGGCATTGCAGAGAAGAAATATCAGAGAACTACATAAAAGAAAGTTTCATACCCAGAAGGGCTGAAACTTGGGAGATACAACAGAAGAAAGATTGTCTAGCAAAACCACCTCAAAATCAAGGTTCAAAAGTGATACTTGACCAACATGCCACCTGTTAGTCCCTAAAGTTGCACTCGACTGGTAAGGGAAAGCTAGGGCATAATTGATTTTATTGCAAATTTTTTTTGAGGGTTTTATGATTTGGTTTTGGTATAATGGTTGAAAACTGGGTCAATTTTACAGCATGGCATGAAAATCAAGATTAAAACATTGCATATCCAATTAGCTGAATAACAGGTAGGTACATAGATGGAGTAAACCAATTCAAGAAAAAGCAAAGTGAAATCTTCAATTTGTCAATTTCACAAAGTTTAGTTTCAATATATTATAAAGAAACAAGGGTATCAGCTTGAAATCATTACTTGAAAGATTATCTCTACAACAAAATCTTCACTGTATAAATTAACATTCAAGAACCAAAAGCATCGCAATTTGAATAATAAATTCAAGCATGAAAAATGAAATAACAGAGTAGAAAAAAGAAGGTCTAACCATCCATATGCCTTTGCTATTAAGTGTCAATTGAACACACATGCCTTTTACAATAATCTCCACAAAAAGTTTCTTTAGATCTCCAAATTTTCGACTCTCATATGGTCTGTCTTCTGTCTATTTAAACTATCTATAAAACTTCCAGATCCTATTATCTAGAACAACTTTAAATGACTAGAATAAAAAAATATCCAGATCCTAAATTAATTCACTCAAAATGAGCTTCTACCTCCAAAATAGTCCACAAATCAACAACTTGATATAACAAACATTGCCAACATTACATTTGACTCTACAAAATAGGGATTTTGTTTGACTCTGTAAAGCAAATCGAAGTCTTAGCATCTCCTTGATCAAAATGAGTAATTTTTTTCCATATCTCCTGGAGAACCTTTAAACAAAATTGTAACCAATCTTCATGTTACCTTTAGGATAAAATCGTAGCAATAGCTTTGGCATTTTTATGCTTGAGCTTCGTGGTTAACACAACATTGTGCCAGTAAAGTCTAAAATTGATTTCCCTGAGTTCTTTAAGCAATGCCCTTTGCTCCTTCTTCTTCTTTTTAAGACTTTGAATTCTTTCTTGCTGGTGTGCATTCCACTGTTCTATCTGCATCTTTTCCTTCTTTAATTGCTTTATGGTTTTCTGAAATTCTTTAATCTTTTCCTTATCAGTTCTTATCTCGACCTTGAATCCTGAACAATCTTCAGAGGGTGTAGTTTCATTCAGATTTAAAGTAACACTAGGTTCCTTGGCTTTAACCTGGTATTTTGAGATTAATGCTAAGCTATGTTCTTCTTCAGAACTGGATGAATCTATAGCTCCAGGTACATCTGGTAAGTAATCTGAGTCGTCCAAGTAATCATGTTTTTCTTCAGGGAATTCATTGATGCCTTTATCCATCTCCTTAGGCTTAGCTAATCTAGTTTAATCTCTCGTTACAGGGCCTGTAGGTGGCGTAAGTTTTCCTTTTCCTTTGTTGACACATTTCTTGGGAAATGGGGACTTTTTTGCTCTTTTCCTGGTGCTTGTTTCAACATCCTCAGAATCATCTTCTATGATTATGGTGTTTTCTTCTTTGATTGCCGGATTGAACATTGCCTTTGAGTTCAACCTATACTTATTATTATCCCTGGTTGAATTTCTCTGAGGTTTTTGTGATACAGACACACCTTTATCCCTTTTTCCTTTGATTGCAATGTTCCTTTTGTTGGTCGATGGCATTTCAGACTTGACTGTAGTTTGAGTAATGAGATCATTATCTAACTTTAATTCTCCTTTGACATCTTCCTCAGGAAGCATTTCAATATCGGGCTCCCATCTAGGTCTCTTACTTCTGTTCTTCTTAGTTACCTTGATATTAGAAGATTCATCTTTCACAGGGTTTTCATCAGAAATATCTCGACTCTGTTTAACAGTTTTCCGTCGTCTGCCCTTTTTCGGCTTATTGGATTGAGTGCTAGGTTTTAAGGATTCCGTGAGCCAATTCCAGGTCTTCTGTAATTCATTCAGGGCAGACATGACTAGGGTTTTAATCAGGACTTGATGGAACAAACTGCCTTTGGCATTAGTGGAAATCGACTGCACTTTCTTGGACATTTTTGTCAAACTTTTAAGCAGGAAATAAGGAATATTTAAAGGGTAGTCACCGTTTAGATGCATCCATATTCTGATATGGTAGATGTAGACCAACAAAAACCTCCCTTCGCAGGTGATGTATCTATGAATCACCACCAGAGCAGTGTGCCATTCAGGTCGAACCCAGCTGCGAGGTATTCCCCTTCTCCAAACTGGATTTTGCTTATCTGGAAGGAGGAATTGATTTACAAATTTGGTAACCACGTGCTCCTTATTCCACCATATTTCCCCTCCAACCACGAGCCTGCAAGCCTTGGATATAGTTTTCTCTGTCACCAACATCAACATTTTACCAATTTCAACCTCCTGACCATCGAAGTTTAAAGAAAATTCCATTGAAAACTGCTCGTCACAACCTTGAAATGTGGTGAGGAACTCAAACCACCCGATGTCTCTGAATCTTTGGGCCATCTGAGGGTAGGCTTCAAGAAGTTCGGCACCTTCTGGTTCGATTCTGGCAACTTGTTCGTTCCTTTTTGGTGCCATTAAACTCAATTCTGCAACCGTCGTCCTCGGGTTCCAAATTTAATACCTGCAATTGTTGGTATACTCTGTTGCTTTGAATGAATACCTGTATTTCTCCCTGCAAGGCTGAATTAAACCAACTCGAACCGGTCACGTATAATAATCATTAAACAACAGGTGATTTTGAAATGAACCCTGCGCGCGTGCCTAACAATTATGTTCTGAACCTGTTGGATTTAGAAATGATTGCCAAACTTTTGTGGGAGCACACGAACTCTTAATTCATGAATCATGTCATCATAACTAAATCGGGATAGTAGGCGCAAGTTATGGCATGATTATTTGGCGCTACGGGAATAGGCTTATTCCCGTAGCACGTTTGACAACTTGAAATTTGAAAATTCCAATGGCATAAAGGAGACACTTCCAGTTTAAACAATGTTTTTCATAATAAAACTTAAATAAATCATCAAATATTATAATGCAAACCATGAAACATCCAAAAACTAAAAATAGAAAATAGATGAAAACAGAAAATGAGGGAGGGGTAAGGAGGGTTTAGGACAAGGGTTTCTCACTAAACCAAGCCAAAATTAGAGACTAACACCACCCAAAAAGGGAACTTCCACACCAAATAAGCCTCCAGACAATCCTACCTGGACTCTTGATGAAGGTGAAGAAATGCGTAGGGACATAAATTATTTACAAAAGAAGATAGTAATGAAAGATGAACTACAAGAGATGGAAGCTAAGTTGGAGGCAAAGATGGATGGTTTAAAAGAGGAGATCATGGAAGTATTGAAAATTTTCGTAACAGAGAAGACAACTGAAAGTGAAAATGCATCCCATGAAATTCATGATGAGGACACAAGGAAGGGGAATCAAGAATGGAGAAACTCCAAATTTGGGTTGAATACCAACCACGTTCCTAAGATATATATGAGTAAGTTTGATGGCAAGGACCCAATCACATGGATACTTCAGATGGAGCAATTCTTTGATCTACATAATGTTCCACATACACAAAAGGTACAAATTG
>SNQJ01S0205868.1:0-16428 GCA_010110895.2 Picea sitchensis | reverse complement strand
CCAAGATGTTGTTAAAATGTCCATGCTTATAATCCATATTCCTCTTTCATCCGCTTCTTATGCTTTGTGTTCAGGTATAATTTCTGATCATGAATAGAATGAATAACCTCTTTAAGATGCTTACTATTGAAGTGCATGAATTATATGATCATGGACAATGAGACTGCTTAGGGATAACCTACTTTCAGGTATGCCAAGCATAGAGAACTCTCCACCTTGGTCCCTTTCATTTTCTATCAAATTGTTTTCTGGTGTCGCTTGAAAAACCTCTTTGAGGACCCTAAGGCATGGTCGTCTCATTACTATGCTCAATGCACATTTCTTATCTATCAATTCCAACCATCTATTTTGTCATCATAATGCCTCATCAATGGCTCTGTCAACTTATACATGTTTGTTGGAAATGTTTAACAGGTAGCATATGCTTGTCATTGATGGAAAGTATAGCAATGAAGATGGCATGGGTGCAGGAAGAATGTACAAAGGATTGTTGGCATGTTTTACAGGCAGCATAGACTTGTCATTGATGGCAAGTACAGAGAACTCTCCACCTTGGTCCCTTTAATTTGCTATCAAATTTTTGTCTAGTGTTGCTGGAACAACCTCTTTGAGGACCATAAGGCATGGTCTTATCATTACAATGCTTAATGCACATTTCTTATCTGTCAATTCCAACCATCTATTTTGTCATCATAATGCCTCATCAATGGATCTGTCAACTTATACATGTTTGTTGGAAATGTTTAATAGGTAGTATATGCTTGTCATTGATGGCAAGTACAACAATGAAGATGGCATGGGTGCAGGAAGAACGTACAAAGGATTGTTGGCATGTCCTTCAGGCAGCATAGACTGTCATTGATGGCAAGTACAGCAGTGGAGATGGTAGATGAAGGATAAAACTCCTTGGGATTCAGAGTTGATAAGCTCAGGAGGAATGGCGTTGAAGAAAACGTGCGCAGTAAAGGAAAAGCTCAAAGTACAGGAATTTGCAGAAGAGAAGGAAGATAGAGAGCCACAACCACAGGTGGATCTCATTCAAATTTCCCGAAAGAACGAGGGTCGTCAGATCAGACAGAAGCTGTAAGAGGTTTTCCATCGGAAAAAGCTAAGGTGAACCTGACATAATCAGGACCGTCTATTTGGAAGGACGCGTGACAAGATCGGGTGCCATCGGGAGAAGCTCGATAGGAGGACAGGTCTCAGCTACGTCAGATCCGAGCACAGGGACCCTACCACCATTGATCAATGAGAGAACCTGCAAGGTCTTTAAAGGGAGTGAAGGTTTGGCTACGGTCATGATGATAATGGTCATATGGACCAAGCAGCGTAGTCATCGAAGTTTCGAGGATCGCGAGTTGGATATGTCAAAGTTCCTGGATAACGAAAACCCCGAAACCGCGATACGATCTCAACCGTTAAATCAAGAATTAGATCTGGTCCATTGATTTCCTTCATCGAAGAATCGGGGATCGGGATTCCAATATGCAAAGAACACTTGACAAACGAAAACCTGAAATCGTGATATGCGATTTCACGAGTTAATCACAGCTGTTGAATACCGCGCGATCTAGACCGTCGATCCAATACACATCAACAGACCACGTCAGATAGGAAACGTGGCACATCTAGGTAACACAGAAGTCAGGAAGATTCAACACTTCAGGCTTATGTGTCACGAATCAGAGTGACACACGGCAGGATCTAACACGTGTGAAACCACATGTGATGTCAGCAGAGGCATCGGCAATCGCGACTTGAAATACCAAAATCACTTGACATCAAGAACCCGAAATTGTGATATGTGATTTTGTGATTTAATCATAGACGTAATTTGTATGTGATCTGGACCGTTGATTATATGCATGGAGTGGGGATCCGGACTTTGGAATGACAAAGTCACTTGACATCAGAAACCCTGATTTCGTGATATGCATTTCTCGCTGATTTAATCGCGAAATTCGTAAATTTAGAAGTAATTTGGACCGTTGATTATTTGCATGGGGCATCAGGCGATCGGACTTTGAAATGACAAAGTCACTGATATCGAAAGTCTCGAAATACCTCATGATCGACCCATTCCATCCGAGGGACACGTGTCGAAGATCAAGGCGCCGTCGCAGATTTTGTCTGTTCAACGGAAATCGGGATTCAAGACAAGAGTTTTGCAATGAATCGTGATCCGCAAAACCCCTCGATGAGTAAATGCATGTCGCAAGACAATAACAAGGAGGACGGCATGAGGGAGGCCAGTCAGTCGTAGAGATAAGATGTGGTTTCCGTAACGGCTCATGGACCAAGGTCACCTTTATACTGAAGCACATCGTGAATCGGGCAATAGTGACTACCGTGGACATAAACTTATGTCATCGAAAGTACTCGTCGAAATCGCTGAGCATATGAAATCCATCCGAACTCGCTGGATCAAGAAATGATCGGAGGGCTAATGAGGCACGACACAGTGATTTCGACTGTTAGAGAGAAGACGAAGAGTCCCAAACTACCAGAGAGGCTGAGGAAACTCAACATAACACCACAAAGGATGTTGAACGCGTGGTGAAACGGCCAGAGAAGTTGAGAGTTACCATGAGTATCAGGAAAAACACTTGAGAGGTGGAGAACATGGGCACAATGTGAGCATGAGAGTGTGGGTAATACATTGTACGCACGGAGGCGCAATGTAAACTATGGCACAGAAAGTGCAAGAGAAGAAAATGAGGTCGTGCTGGCTACATCATATTAGAAATTGCTGTGGTCAGCCGTGTAGCGATTGAAGTGTGAGAAAGGAGGTAGAGCATAGGAGTATAAATACACAACAGAGGAAAGTTGCATGAAAGGGACATGATGCGAGAGTATAAATGGAGAAGAACGTAAAGTGCAAGGAGGGTGCGTACATTGACCGATGCAGACAGGTAGAGCAGTTGGGCAAAATGGGTAATGCATTGAAGACCTGTAAGCTATCAATCAACTTAGCTAACCGTGAATGTTTGCCAATAAGATTATCATTATAGGGAGGTTGAGGTGCCTGAGGACTGTTGTCCCCACAGGTCTGGGCGGATGCTTTGAACACTGTGAGATAGCCCATCCAGTTGCAGCCGCAGAAACCAGGTGTATGTGGTGGTGCAAGGGAGAACTCTTTGTTCTCCTCGCTATACGTGCTGGTGCCCCATGATTGTAGTTGGTGCTCCATCCTGGTGCCGGAAACAACAGGAGTTGGTGCTTCCTCTAGTTGGTGCTAGAGAAACCGTGGAGCTGGTGCTTCCTTCAGTGGGTGCTAGAGAACAGAGAGTTGGTGTTTCCTCGCTAGTTGGGTACTTTGCAAAAACAGTAGGTTGTGGTGCCCATTATGAGTTGGTAATCTATATGTATGATAATGTAAAGAATGTAACTATTACCATCATATAAATAGAAAGAGGTTTTGACCCTTTCTAGGTTTCCTCAGAAATATCCGTCAGGTTTCTCATATATGTGACTGATAAGCTGAATGAGTAAATTGTTTATTTCCCTCAGACATTGTGATCACTCATTTAGTACTTCAAGAAAGAGTTTGTTAAAGAAGCATAATTGTTTAAGCAATTCAGAATAACTCGATCCACCTCCTTCTTTCCAACTACACGATCCGCCCCTTTATCTAAGGTAGATCCTAGAGCTTAAAACATGACAAGCCATGAAGGGACTTCAGCTACTAGGCCTCCCATTTGATGGAACGAATTTTGCCTCCTGGAAGTTAGAATGAGATCATACCCAATGGCCTTAGGAGATGATGTATTGGATGTAGTAGAGACTAGATACATAACCTCCGCTTGCGCTAGCTCTAAGGATGATACAAGTTAGAATTTAGCTTTAATGCTAAGGGAATGAATGCTATCTTGAATGGACTTGCGTAATCCAAGTTTGTGAAGAGGATGACCAAATCCGCTAAAGAAATGTGGGACAAACTCATTAACAGCTATGAAGGTAATGAGATGTAAGGATGCAAAGCTTCAAACCTATAGAATACAACATTTGAACAAATTAAGATGAAGGAAGATGAAACTGGAAAATACTTCAGAGGAAGAAATGGTACATGCAATGCAGCCACTTGGCGAAACAATTGAGGAACCTTATTTAGTTTATAAAATCTTGAGATCTCTCCCTTATAGGTTCAACCCGAAGGTCTCGCTATAGAAGAACTTAATGATCTGGAAACCTTGCCAGCTTGACCAACTTCTCGGAACTCTAATTTCCATATAGCGAAATGAGAATAGTTAAAGATAAACTCACTTCCATAGAAGCATCATTTAAACAAGACAAGAATGAGGATTCTGAAACCGATGAAATTGAAGCAAAATTCGGGTGGAGAAGACTAAAGAAAGGATCGCGCAAGTACCAAGGTAAGCTCGCCTTCAAATGTTTCAACTGTGGTAAGATAGGTCATTTTGAAAATAAATGTCCTTACAAGAAACATGATCAAAACTCAAGATGAAGAGAAGCACAAATCAAGAAGATTTGATAAGAAGAAGAGTTTATGTAAACAATGATGACTCCTCGTAATATTAACTGACAGTGATTCCTCATGTGAAGATAAAGTAAATGACTTCTTTGTTTATGGCCAAAGAGGATGCTGGCAATGAAAGAAAGGACAAAGGATGAGAATGATGAAGAAGTTGTGGGTTGATATGGAAGGAGAACTCCATCGCCAGACCGAAGAGATTGACGTGACTCTAATTAAGAACAGAAGCAAAAAACAATTGGTCGACATAACAGAAAGACAAAGAAATGTACCGATGAAGACTTTTCCCTGCTCAAAGTGGAATTAGAAAAGGCAAAGAAAATCGAGGGATATTCTCAAACATCAACTATCAGAAAGAGGGCAAGATTTGAAGCCCTCGAAGAAGAAGTAGTGAAAAACTAGAAAGAGATGGAGAAGTTTCAAGCATTGTATCATCAATCTATCCAAAGATCGTAAAGCCTCGTATAGATTAGCCACCATTTTGAATCACGCAAGGAATCCAAAGCTGAAACCGGTTTGGGTTATGAAGAAGGATCCAACAGTGGTCACTAAGAAAGAAGAACCCATCAAGTTTGTTAAAGCTAGTGTCCGGCGTCAAAGGCACAAACAATGACAATAACAAACCTGCGTAAACAAAGGAAGACAAACTACCGCCGTGACAAGTAAAGGAAAAGGTGCCAAGACCTAATCTTTAGAACAAGGAATAATGCACTCCCCGCTAAAAGACATCCTCAACATGAAAGAAATCGGTTTTCTCAAAGAAGACAAACTATCTTTCAAGGTACAAAGACTTCTTCTATGGATACCGTTTTTATCGCTCTAACTTTGGTCACAAAGTCAGAATTGTTTCTTAAGACTTAAACATGAGCATTTAAAGTTTCCAAGAAATAAATATCTACCACAACAAAGCAAAGGATACGCTAAAGAAAGTAATAAACCATCACAGATTGCAAATTGCTAAATTAAGCTTAGAGACATGCAACCAAGGAGGTCAGCAAATTATAAACAGCTCAATGAGTAGACAACGCTACAACAATAACTTTGACCCATTGGAACAATGAGATTGAATGCTATAATCGTCACAACTTCTACACAGCCTAAACTCATCTCAAGAATTACAAAGCAGCTCCAAAAATAAAGTTCTTAGATAGAAAGACCAAGACATGGAAGAGGGTAGGTGAAAATGTGATCAAGCACTTTCAACTCAAAACAAGAGCACCTGAAAATAGATAGTGGATGTTCTAAGCATGTGACTGGAGAAAAGGATAAGCCATTGTCCATAAGTAAAGTGCTAAAAACAGGAATGATCCTTGAAAATGATGAACCAGCAAAACAAAGATGAGATGATGAGTTTGAAGAATGACAAGGGAGATGCAAAGTATGCTTTGCTTGTGGATGGTCTAAAACAATTCACCTACCAAGCCAAAAGTGCGTGACAAAGGCGTTGAAGAGGTGCTCACCAAAGATTGTAAGGTAAATATAAACTCATGACAAGAAGTGAATGAAAGTTTAAAGAAAATTAATGATGTTGAAATTGAATCCTCCCCAAGTAAAGCTATTAACATTTAGATACAATAAAGCATTACGTTCGGGCTTTAGCATTGGCCCCATGGATGAAGTAGGAGAAAAAACCATGTCATAAACAGGAAGAAAAAATCTTGAAGGTTGAGAAGGAAAAAAACCCAAAGAAAGTTCTTAAACAAATCCATGACCATGGATAAGCTCTTGGATAGTCAGAGATCACCAAACGAAAAATCCGATCTTGGATACAAAAAACTGCCAGTTCTAAGAAACCCGACATAGGTCCTTCATCGGGAGAAAGAAAAGCAGGCGTGAGAGTGTGTGTAGCATTTTTCTCTTGTGAATGAATATGGATATAAAAGCCCCTGGATTGAATGCATCATATAAGAAAATGAAAGTTCAGTAATAGAGATCGATGAATTCAATGGGAAGATCCAAGGGCTCTTTAAAATTACAAGCCACAATTGCACAATGTTCAAGTAAGACAACAACATTCTGATGTACATGACATCCCTGTGAAGATAACGAGAGGAGATTTCCATGAAAGTTAATCTTTAGGAACAAAGGGAAAATCGTATCGCGAACATGAGATTTAGCAACAAGGCTCCAGAGGAGGTGAAACGAGCGTAAGGCAGAGCGTAATGATTCGGTAAAAGATGATGAAAAACGTGATACCAGCGATGTGGGGAGTCATCCATTGGCTACGAGAATTCGATAAAGGAGTCTATAAGAGAAGTGAGCAATTTTGAGTATCTACAGAAGATACAGTGGAAACCGAAGATGAATTGGTCCAAGAATCAGAAAGAGAAAACTATGGCTTAGATATAAATATTTTGCAGGCCTAAATCGAGAGTCCATCCCGTCAGTGGGAGTTTGCATTGAGTTAATATCCGATACCTTCTAAAATACTGCAACAACCTGGAGTATATTGTTCTCTTTGACATTGATGTCGCTGGGAGAAAGAATTTAAGTGCCCTAACTGGTGCGCTTTGCTGGGCTACCAATGACAAAGGGGATTGTTGAAATGTTTAGCATACGTTTGTCATTGATGGCGGGTACAAAGAATGAAGATGGTGCATTGGGTGCAGGAAGAATGTACAAGGGATTGTTGGCATGTTTTACAGCAACATAGTCTCTGTCATTGATGGCAAGTACAAGAGTGGAGAGATGGTAGATAAGAAGGATAAAAATCCCTTTGGATTCCGTGACACGTGAGCCTCAGATCAACGCTTCGAAGAAAATGCAGCAAAGGCAGCTCAAAGTACAGAATTTGGCGTAAGAGATAAAGACAGAGATCCACGATCACATGATCTCATTCAAATTTCCCAAAAGAACGAGGGTTGTCAGATATTAAGTTTTCAATGAGGTTTACCATTGGGAAAAGTCCCGGCCATAATCAGACCGCTTCATTTGAATGACGCTGGCAGCCGCATTGGGCGCCAACCGAGAAGCTCGACAGGAGGACAAGGTCTCACTCGCCGATCCGAAAGCAGGACCCTACCAATTGATCAATGAGAACCCCGGTCTCAAGGAGGAAGGTTTTCACCATCAGAGGATAATGGTCATATGGACCGTGATCGAAGTCATCGGAGTTTCGAGTGATCAGCGAGCTCGGATATGTCAAGTTCCCCACAACGAAACCCCCAAATCGCGATATGATCTCAACCGCTAAATCAAGAATTAGATCTGGCCCGTTGATTTCACCCGGAGAATCAGATCGCTGACATTTGGCGCAAAGAACACTTGACAACGAAACCCCAAAATCGCAATATGAAATTTCACGAAGTTGCCAATCACGTACCGCTGGATAACAAGTGATCCAGGACCGCTGATCCAACATTGAGCCACCGTAATTCAGCCAGATAGAATGCGGCACACCCGTGTAATGACAGTCGCATTCAACACTTCTGCGCTTATGTGGGTCACCTAATCGTGAGTGACACACGTATGATCAACACGTAAAACCCGCTACGTGACGCCAGAGGTGCACGCAATCGCGACATTTGGAAATACCAAATCACTTCTGACATCAAGAACCCGAAATCACACGATATATATGCATTTCTCAAGCGATTTAATCACCGCAGAACCGTAACAATTTAGAAGTGATCCGGACCGGGGTTGATTATATGCATGAGTAACGGATCGGGACTTTGGATTGACAAAGTTACTTGACATCAGAAACCCCGATTTTAAGGAGCATGTATTTCGATTTAATCGCAACAAATTTAGAAGTTAACTGACCGTTGATTATCTCAGATGGGCAGGCATTCCGCTGACGGACTTTGAAACGACAAAGTCACTCTTGATATCGAAGTCTCGGGGCCATCGGCTGGACGGACCATCCAACTGAAAGGTGTGTCGAGGATCAAGGTGCCGTTGGCATTTTGTTCATCGGAAATCGGGATTCCGACAATATTTTGTGCAGTAAGTCGACCGCGATCCACAAAACCTGGCGAGGTAGCCGATGTCAAAGACAAGAGTAAAGGAGGACGGTGGGCATAGTGATACGCCAGTCACGTGAGATAAGGATGTGGTCAGCTGTAATGGTCACATGGACCGTGGCTCAGCCGAGGGCTGAAGCACATCGCTTAATCAAATCAAGGACTCGTGGACATAAAACTTCTATGTCATCGAAAAGTGTCGAAATCGCTGACATGAAAATCCTAATTTTATCAACCATTGGATCAAGAAATGATCGGGAGGGCTACCGAGGCACGGTAATACTGCTGAGTTCGACCGCTAGAGAGAAGATCTAAGAGTCTCGCTAACCGTACAGAGGTCAGCCGAGGAATCTCAAAGATAACACCCAAAGGATGTTGAACGCTGCAAGGAAAAGGGCCGGAGAAGCAGAAGAGTTACCATGAGTATCAGACAAAGAACTCGAGAGGTGGAGAACATGGCACGGTGTGAGCATGAGTGTGGCATCACATTGCATGCACGAGGTGCAAAGAAACTATAAGTACACAGTGCAGAGAAGAGATGCGTCAAGGTTGCTATTGTTAGAATTGTTGTGGTCGCTTGCAGTAGAAGGATTGAAGTGTGAGCAAGGAGGCAGAAAGCAGGAGTAGAAATACACAAAGCAGAGGAAGGTTGTATTGAAGGGACATGGTGCAGAGTATAAATGGAGAAGAACAAAAGTGCAAGGAGGGCGCGTAATATTACCCATGCAGACAGGTAGAGCAAGCAACACAACAAAATGACAAGACCGTGTGCTCATCAATAACTTTATTGCAATCAGAATGAGCCGGTTAATGCAGATTAATATTACAGGAGTATGGTGCTCTGGAGGATCAAGTTGTCCTCATAGGTTCAATTGGTTGCTTGAACACAGGGAGTTTTAGGTTCCATCTGGTTGCAGCCGAGAAACCAAGGTGGCAAAGTGGTGCAAGGGAGAAATCTTGTTATTCTCTATACAGGTTGGCGCCTATATGATTGGAAGTTGGTGCTTCCATCCAAATTTGCGCTGGTTACCGTGGAGTTGGTGCTGCCTTCTAGCTGGTGCTAGAGAAACCAGGAGTTGGTAAGCTTCCTTCTAGTGGGTGCTAGAGAAAACAGAGAGTTGGTGCTCTCAAGTTGCAGCTTGCAAATAGAGGTTGTAGCCTCATTATGAGTTGGTGGCTCATAAGGTATGATAATGCAAAGAATGTAACTACATTTATCATATAAAGAAAAGAGGTTTACCCTGTATGGGTTTCAGAATATCCGGCTTCGTTTCTCTATATATGTGGACCTGGCGTCAATGAGCAATCGTTTACCGCATTGTGATCAATATTTAGTGTTTCAAAGAAGAGCTAAAAGAAGCATAACCTTAGCACCTGGTGAATATAACCGATTCACCCCCACCCCCTCGCTTGTCCAACAATGGCCACCAGGGAAATATAACAACATGTTCTTCTTTTTTTAGATGTTATGGAATGTATGAAACATGAGTATCCCTATTCCATTCATGATTATTCAGTAGAGTCAATATTGTCAATGCCAATGCCATCAATGCTATTATCATCATCACAGATGTATTTTCAATGCCAATGACATCAATGCCAACCTATATTTCTCCCATATTTCCAACAATATCCTCCTTTGAAATTGATGGAAATACTATTTTCACTTCTCCCTTGGCCATCATCAAGGGAAAAAGGGTTGAATAACGCCCCCTGACTTTGATCACTGTCTCCCCATGATTTGATGCCAATTGATGCATTATTTCTTGAGAGATTAGATTATAAGAGAGACTACTCCCAATATTTACCTGAGATATTCAAATACATCTCAACTTAAGGGTTTTGTAAAAATTTATCCAAGAACCTTACTCTTGTGTTGGGATATATTCCAATTTAATGTTCTTATTTTTCATCCTGATCTCTTAGATAGTGATATTTTATTAGAAATGTGTTTTTCTTGAGGTTGACAATTCTGGAGAGACTTATAGCACTTGTATTATCACCGTAGATAGTAGTGGGTTCTCTTCTGCAAATAGTACTTTGATGCTTAAAGGTTTGTTTCATCCATTCCAATCACCATAATAATTTTACAAGATCCAAGTCCTAAATTTAGCAAGAATCTTTCCATTAATTTGGAGAATCTGATAATTTAGAGGACTAGGGCCCTGGAGACATATGGATCTAATATGCGGAGGCTTAGCGCATAAACTCCATGCATCAATGACAAATAGCCCTGCATCAACGGTCAGTCTATCATGCGGTGAACTTGCACGAGAATTAATCATGTAAGGGAAGACCGGGAAACCATTGTGGTTTTTAAATGGAAGCGCAACACCTCCATAGATACATCGGGGCGAAATGCGGTCTACCTAAAACCAATTTCCCAAAAGCCCCAATGTCACATGCTTCAATACATCAAATCAACCACTCGTAATGGCAATCGGTCAATCACCTTGCCCCACTCGCCTGATACTTCACAACCGCATATCGTGAACGCTTTACATATAACTAACTCGAAATATAATCATTTGAAATGTATTATCCAAGCATGGCAACCCAACGCACTGCAAGGGACCATTGCTGATTCATGATTGGAACTCTATAACTACCATTTCTCAAGTATGAGGGTATCATCTCATCCGTAATATTGACTCTCTAATTTCTTAAAGGAACATCTTGGTTTTCCATGATACTGGGATACATGGACAAGGCCAATCAAGACATATCCATTCAAACAGTTCATTCAAGTAACATGGCAGGTTTATCTTCTGGTAAGAAGGAAAAGGAAATTGCATGTATATTAGAAACTAAATTCCATAATGAACCCGCTATAGAACCGTGATTATAATTCTAGGCTAAATCCCATCAAGGAAAGGACCTAATCATCACCAGACCACCAGGAAAAGAAAATGAGAAATGGCGTAATATTTAAAACATGTATCAACGACCGAAAGATTAGAGAATAACCGCTCACATACTCCTCAAGAAGGTTGATATTGCTGTTGAAATAAATTATCGACTGAATAAGTACATCCCATCATGTTTTGGACAGGATGGTGGTCAAAGAAAAAGGGCCGATGAACCCATTCCTCACGGTCCCTATAGTAACAGGGATGCACAGCTTATTATAAATCATCTCTTTGCAACTCCATCTCTAATTTTAGAATTGCCAAGAAGTTTGAACGCTTTGAATTCCAAAACTTCCCTGTTAATATCTCAAGGATATAGAAAGGCATAGAGAAAGAGGAGCCTGCCCTCTATACAGGAAGACTTTTGTAAATTTTAGCGCTAGAATGAATATATAATGCAAAGGTAGATTTTGGATTGTTTATGAAAAGATTTTAACTGATAGTTATATGAGTCTTGTTTTCCTCTCGTAGTATGTATTTCCTATAAGCATATATTTCACTTACACTTCTTTCTGTCTAAATTGGGAGATTTAGAAGCCGCTAATTCAATATTTGATGCCCTTGGCTTTCAAACAACAATCGCTTTTTCTTTCTTCTTAACCATTCACAATTCATCTCTATTGCTCCTCATGTAGTTATGTGTTTCTTTTTCCTCCAATGTCATGCAAAATTTTCAGATATAAAATCAAACTCATCACCTCATTTATCCTTTTCCCTCAATGTATTTGTTTATTCCAGACCCCATAGCCTAAATGTTATCTCTTTTTTTCTAGTCATTTTATTAAAACCCCAAAGTTCCCAAATCTAGCCATTGATTTCATAGATATACCAAGTGACACAAGAGCCATCTCCGAAAGTTGGAGCGTGCTATGCCTCAGCCTCTAAAGTCAAGTTGAAAATGTGCTTGCCTCACATCTGTCTATTCACCAACAAAAATTCTCCTACAGAGTGCTAACATTATGGCTGCTGTCGGACGAAATTGAAAACTTTCCTGAAATAACGACATGGTTGAGTCTCTGTAAGGTCCGAGAGAAGAAACACCTAGGTACACATTACATGGCGCTCTTTCAACTCCACACATCAAAAATTAGTTCTCAAGGTGATTCCACTGGAAGAAGAATCCATAAATGAAAATCTTCAATGGAAAATCCATTCTCAATGCAGAATCCAACCTGTGTGCTAGCATTTCATTGGTGAATCCACTCAAGCTCAAAATGTAATTTAGAGACTAATTATAAGATGAGATCCCCTCATTGTGGGATTGGGAAGGTAATTTCATGGATGGTACAGGTACTCAAAATGGGATCTCTCCAAAGCATTTTACTATTTGCTATAAGTTACCTCTATTCCTTCCTTGAACATGCCAAAAAAACGTTTTTATTTTGTACTTGCATTTGATGACCATGAAAACTTGTAACTACTTACATCCCTCCTCTTTAAAAGCCGCATTGATGCATACCAAGATCGTATCATGATTCTCGACATAAGAGTTTTACATATGGGCCATGTGATTACCATGACCAATTCGATGAACCCCATGAAGCCAAGGCTGATGTATCTTCCCCTGTTCCTAGTCCAATGTCCTCCAGAACCCAACATAGATACATACATATGCCCCTTGAAAATACCCTAAGTCCTCCACGCATTTCCTCCAAAGAACTATGAATACCTGCCTGTGTTTGATGGGTAACCTAATGTCATCTCAGCTGAGAAGAACATCCAAGGGTTTGAGATTTTTATAGATTTATTCGATATTGACCATGACGCATGTTTGTATGAGGGCCTTCCCTCAATCCTTGAAAGGGGACACAAAACACTGGTTTAGACATTTGCAGCCATATACAATTATCTCATGGGAGGAATTAAAGAATGTTTTTTAGCTTTGGGCAAGTAGAAATCTTTGAGCTGCTAACTTGCGTAGTTCTATGTCTGAAATGTGGCAGAAAATTAAACTATCTCTATATTCACAAATGGTTTTCACACATTTACTCTTCAGGAGAAATTTCTTGAAGAGATTCAACCCACTAAAGTTGATGACATTCTCCATTATACAACAACTCTTCATCCAGATTTTTCTTTCCTCCTGATGGAAAGAAGACCTAAGTCCTTACAACAAATGTTTAATGATTCCCGGGATATTCAACACAACATCCAGGCATGTAAATAGATCCAAAAGGAGGGTTGGATGCTCAAGAACATGAAAGTGAATATGAACAGAAAATAGTTGATTGGAATCTTGAGCATAGAATTGACAATATCATGGGCGCTCTTGAAGTTTCAAATGCTTATGATTGTGCTAAAAAATGTATTCCACTTGTTAAAGGAAAATGTGTTGTTTTAGCTTCTGAGCCATCCCATGATAAGTAGGGAACTAGTCATTTTGTAGATAGTCAAGAGGATGAGTTTGCAAACCAGTTTGTTGAAGAACAGATTAATGTTCCAAGTCTGTTCTTATTAAACGACGTTGCATATGATGTTGATTTTCCTGTATATGACAAATATGAGGATGATCATGATATTGAAGACTTTCTTTTTCAGCAATAGAGTGAGGAGAAAAATATTAGATCAGCTGAAGAGAATTCTCTACCATTATGCTTTAATACATTCAAATTTTTGAAAGAGAATTCTCATATTATTGTTGAGGAAAACGAATTTGTTCTAATGCAAAGTCACACCAAACCAACGAAACAAATTGAAAAGATATTGGAACACTCTTCTCAGATGCTTGATGACCCTATTCTTTGTTTTGAGGAAGACCTTGTAAATTCAGAAATACAGTCATTAGTCGAAAACAAAGCTGAAAGTGAGCATTTCCAGAAACCCAAAGAGATGGAAAGATGCACCTATGATGATACTAGAAAAAATGAAGAAGGTTTTGAATTAGGTAACATAACCTTTCCATTGTGTTTTCCCTCATTTGAATTATTAAAACAAAATGTCTGTAGCGTTTCAAATCAGAGAACGTCCAAGAATGGAATTGAAAGTGAATAAAGCAGCGGGCTTACAGATAAAAACTCTCTCCCCTTATTTTTTTCTTCCTTTGAATGGTTAAGAGAAAATCATGAAATTTCAGAAAAAATAGGGATTTTTGACTATATTCATAGTAGCATTGTTTTACATGAAAAGGTTGTCATCATTAAACAACACCAACTACACTCACATGCATTGCACAATCATTGCTTGGAAGGGTATTTCAATTCAGAATTCCAATCTGTGCTTAATCATCATATTAAAGAAGAAGCCAATCAAGAAATTATTATCAAAGATCTTTTCCTTTCTCCTAGAACCAATGCAGATGTTCAACGATATTACCATCAAGACAAGGTATTTCAAGGTTGCCTTTCTTCCCCTAAAAATGATGTAGTGATCCTATTTATGAAAAACCTAGATATGGATGAATATTTTGAAATTTCACCTATGAAAACTTCGAACAATGAGGAAACCCTTGTGGAGGAATCTTGGTCTTCTATATTGATTCCTGAAAAGGAATCATTCTTCCATATGATTCATGATCTTGAGACACATTATATGGGAAAGGTTTACGATCAGAATCTACCAATAACAATGGATTACAACGAATCAATGTATGTACCAGATATGAATCTTTTTACACTAGATGATGTTTTCCAACCATGGTTGCTTTATGACTCAGGAAATCCCTACTACCAGACTTCTCAACAACTCTGTCAATTTTTTAGAGGTCAACAAGTTGAATCACCTGAAAACAAAAATACGGTGGAAGGAGTGAAACACGATGATTGTTTTATACATATTTTAGAAGATCCATTTGAAATCCTATTAGAAGAAATAAACAGTGTAAATGTTTTTTATTTTGAGAATTATGGATGAATTTTTGAATGACTTATCAGTCAGCAGGATTTGGAGAAAGCTTGTGCGAGGTAAATAGACAGTAGATCAAATTATCACATGGTTTCATTGGAATTTTGATTTCACTTTATTGATAGTTCATTTCATTAGTTAGAGTAGGTAGGAGTGTGCAAATAAGCTTGTTGGACAAGCATTTTTTAGTTTATATTTCCAGTATTGTGTACAATCAATTTCAACAGTATATTCAGTGTTCAGTATCTAGTTGAGAGTAGCATGAAGAGTTTGGACTTTAGTAGACACTAGTGATATGGTAGGACCAGGGTACACACACATGTTTTGGGATCAGCCCAATGGATCAGGCACCGAGTCTACGAGTTCTTTGCTTCCTCACAGGGAGGATAACATCCCTAGTTGGAGCCTATGTTATCCCCATAAAAATTTTAAGACAAGATCCAAGTCTCAGAAATTTAGAAAGAAGCTTGATAGTTTGGAGAATTGATAATTTAGAGGACCATGACATATCTGGTGGCGTATGGACGAGTATAGCGGAGGCGCAAAAGGCACAACTCGACAGACCATCGATTGTAAAATGACCAAAATCAACGTCTGGGGCCCATATCATGCGGTGAACTTGCACGAGAATTAATCATGTAAGGGTGGACCAGAGAAAACCATTGTGGTTTTTAAAATGGACACATGACACCTCTAGAGATACATCGGGGCGAAAGGTGTTTTTCCTGAAACCACTTTCTCCAAAGCCCCGATGTCACATGTTTCAATATGTCAAATCAACCACTCGTGGGGTGGGCGACGGCTGGTCAGAATCATCTCACTTCACTCCTTCGGTACTTCACAATCGTATGATGTCAGGTGAATGTCGCCATATAAAGAACTCGAAAGCTAATCATTTCAACTGGATTAGCCAAGCGTGGTAAACCAACGTACCTATAAGTGAGTCTGTCAATGATTCATGATTGGAACTCTATAACTACCAATTCTCAAGTATGAGGGTATCATCTCATCCGTAAGATTTACTCTCTAATTTCTAAAAGGAACATCTTGGTGTCCATGATACTGGGATACATGGACAAGGCCAATCAAGCCATATCCAGTCAAACAGGTCATTCAAGTAACATGGCGGGTTTATCTATTGGTAAGAAGGAAAGGGAAATTGCACATTGTTGGTGCATAAATATGTTCACTGTATATCTCACACTCATTTAAATTTCAATCC
>SNQJ01S0205867.1:5742-22170 GCA_010110895.2 Picea sitchensis | reverse complement strand
GGGTTTTGGATATTTTAACTTTATGAAAGAAAATGCCGAGTCGCGACATTGCGATGCGGTGATAATTAAGGCTCGATATAATTATGTCGTGACTTCGCGAATCAGGGTTTTGGATATTTTAACTTTATGAAAGAAAATGCCGAGAGGCGATGTGCCGAGAAGCGATGTGCCGAGAAGCGATGTGCCGAGAAGCGATGTGTCGAGAACCAAGTTTAACTATGGTTAGATTTTTACTCTTGGTTCTTGACTAAGGCTTACCAAAACGATTTATCGCATTCTCGGCTCTCGAGGCTATAAAAACAAAAATTTAGACTCGACGATTGCCGAGTCACGAAACCCCGATGATGTCTAATCAAGGGTTAAATGGTTTACCATAGTTAATGCCTTGGGTGAAAAATTTGAAAGAGTGAATTCGCAGTTTCGCGACTCGGGACTTGTAAATTCGAATATCTAAAACGCCCGACTGGCGACATCCCGAAATGAAACAAGAGAGCAACATTCTTGCGAAAAAACGAAATTTTATTGAAAGAAAAAAACACATCGCTATTCATGTGACAAGATTTGAAAGCTTTATGATGTTCGAAAAGAGAAAGAAAAACATCTTCAGATTTCAAGTATCAGACTTTGAAAATTCGTGCAGGGTGAAAGAACAAGTGCGGCTCCAACACTCCTAATGCTTCCAAACTCCCCTCAATGATAGATCAAAGCAAGGGAATCCTCCTTATGAAGTATGAAGCTCAAACACTAAAGCTTCCTCCTCAAATTGCGGAAACCCTAGGATGGTACGACTCTCCTGAAACCCTGAATATGACCAATAGTACAGCCTAGCTAAATGGGGCCTCTAAATCGTTTGAAATTCTCTCGGATGATAGATCAGGCATTCACGAGAACTTGAGAGAAGTCTCAAGATCAGATCTAGATTATAGCCTTCTAGATCTGAGAATTGTTGTATCTCCAAGTTGTACCCTTCCTCCTAAAATCGTCCCAACCTGCAGTAAATGATAGGGACGTGATAACTCCACCAAGAAGCCCTCAAACTGATGAGCAAGGGCTTGCATGCAAAACCCTAATGCTAGAAAACTCTCAAGCTTCTTCCCTTGGTTGGATTGAACTCTTCCTCAACAATTGGTGCGCCCTTGCAAGAAAACCCTAGCTTGTACGACCCTACTGATCCAAATGGTACAACCCTGCTAGTCCTCCTGGGTAGATGATAGCTGTAGAATGGTGTGGGTGGAGTATTTCATCATATAGACCAATCTTGGAGCTAGGTGAGTGGAATCTTTCACCACTGAGCTGCTCACTAGGGTTTGTAATATCAAAACCTTCAAAATTGTATGGTCAAGAGCATCAACAAGCAAAATACCAAAATCCAGAATGAATAATGGGTGCACCCCAACCTTCTCTTTATACTTTTCTTCTATTTCTCTGTTGTGTTAGGTTAACTACTAACTCAACCTCCAACGCTTCTATTCCTTCATTGAGTTATCTTTTAACTCTTTTTTACCTTTTTATCAAGTCAACTTAAGAATATAACCTTAGTTTGGTTGATTCTTCCCCTCAGTGTGAGGCTATGGCCTAGTGGAGATGCCTAGGCCACTTAGTCTTCTCAATACCTCTTCATCGAGAGGTGGGGGGCATTACACTCTGGTTCTTGTGGCAAGGCTTGTGAGGAGCTTGCTATGTATACAGGTTTCATTGTATTTCATTACCTGTTGTATCTCTTGCTTTGATCATCATTATATAGACATATATCCCAAACTAGTTTTCCCCGGGGGGGTATTATCTAGGGTCATGTTGACCAAAAACACTTGTGTACAAAAATGCATGTGTTAGTCGCTTAGATCTATTCATTTTCAGTTGTAAAGATCTTTAGGTGTGTTGTACTTATTTTAGTATGCATGTGCTAGCTTTTGGTTACTAAAACTACATGCTAGAGCACCTAAAATTGGAAGTGCAACCATAACAAATCATCAAGAAGTTCTTGGACTGTTGGTTGTCCTAAAAGAACAACAAACATTATCATAACTATTGAAACTTAGAGTCAATATGTGGTCAAAGACAGACCCAGTTGAAAAGCTTGATAGGAACTGAAAATATTCATGGTATCAAAGCTGAGGTGGCTGAAATTTTGAGCAATTGGGACAACATTTTTTTGGCTGTCATATACATCTTCTTGGCAGATTTTTGTCGAAAGCCATTGACTCATTCAGTGGTTGTTAGAGGGAAGAATTTTTCAAAGGACAGTTGGGAAATTTTTGGCACTTTTGGACAGTCTCTTTTCACACCTACGTGGACAAGAGTGGGGCTGCAAATGACGACCTCTTTTCACACCTACTGATTAGGAGTGAGTTCGTGGATTCACTTGCCTCTTTTCACACCTGTGTTGATAGGAGTGAGGCAACGTTCCTTTGCATTGGGAGCATCAGAGTGAGCGCAGTTGGCTTGACATGTCAGTGTCTCAGATGCGTGTGGAGGACATGCTAGCCGAGGCTAGCAATTGGTTGCCTTGGAAGGCGAGGATGGTCTTTGTCTTAGAGGACCTCGAGCTATGGGACATAGTCGAGGCAGTTGTTCCTCTTATTCTCGTCACTGCACCTGCCTTGGTGGCAGAGTTCAAGAAGAGGAACAACAAGGGAAAGAGGATCATTTGTGATGCTATGAGAGATCACATTATTCCCCACTTGACTGGGAATACTTGTGCATACGAGATTTGGGCATCTTTGTGCAAGTTGTACGGGAGCTCTAATGAGAACCGGAAGATGGTTCTTCATGACCGACTCATGGGAATTCACATGCTTGAGGATGAGACGGTTACTTTATTCCTTGGAATATACACTCATATCAGAGACGAGCTAGCAGCCGTCAGAGAGATTTTGAACCCTAAGTCTTTGGTGAAGCAAGCTATGAATAGCTTCACCAAACCATGGGGTCCATTTGTACGGGGAATTGTTGTCAGGGAGGTTATGCCTACATGGGAGAGGATGTAGGATGACTTCGTCCAGGAGGAGACTAGGCTAGCAGCCGAGGCTTCTAGACAACATCTGCAACAACAATAGATAGTTCAGGGTGTTGAGGACCTTTCTCTTTGGACAAAGGGAAAGAAGGAGACCGACCGTGGAGGTCGACAGGGTCCCAATTTTGGGGCCCCACCACAGGGAGGAGAGAGTAGCAACAACAGTGGGAAAAAGAGAGACATGAGCACAGTCAGATGATTTTCTTGTGTAGAGATGGGTCACTATGTAGGACAATGTCCCAAGAAGAAGAAGAAGTAGCAGGATGTGTCAGCAACGACAACAAAGGAGATAGAGTTCAGTGATCATTTTGCTAGAGAGTGTGCATTTGTGACTACCTTGTCTGCTATTACACCATCCAACACTAGATGGGGAGACAAAATTGAGGAGGACCGACTGACTCACAACAGTGATTCAGAGGGAGATGATACTCACTGTCCCTATACATCTTTAGAGTGGGTGACTGGTCCACCCAGTATAGCTACAGTTTCAGAGCAACCTAGTAGGTAGAGATTTGGTGCTACAACTTCAGTGCATCAGAGGTTGATGAGGAGGAGCATCAGGGCACCGCGGAGACTTCAGCCTCACATAGCTTTTGAGACGGGCATATCAGGTTTTGGATCCACTTCAGATGGAGGTGACTTGATCAGGGAGTGTTGAGATTTGGGTACCTTGGAAAGTGGTCCCCATGTGCTTATGAGTCTCTAACCACAAAGGGGGAAGACTATTACTCTTATACTTTACTTTATGATTCTAATTTCACATTGACTTAGGAGATTTAAGTCAAAAGTGAAATATGTCACTTAAGTCATAAAGTGACAATTAATTCTTAATGTGGGTGAATTAATAGACATAAAGCAACTAAGGAAAGTGGGTTTCCTTAGTGANCTTGAGGAGAAGGAGGGCGCACTTCATGAGGGTTTGAGCAAAACCCTTGAGAGATTGAGGAGAAGCTTGTGTTTGGTTTGAGCTTGCATGGAGAGTATTTTCATGGAGCCATAGCTTCCATTTTTGTGAGGGAGGTTCTGGATCCACTTCAGGTGGAGGTGACTTGATCAGGGAGTGTTGAGATTTGGGTACCTTGGAAAGTGGTCCCCATGTGCTTATGAGTCTTTAATCACAAAGGGGGAAGACTATTACTCTTATACTTTATTTTATGATTCTAATTTCACATTGACTTAGGAGATTTAAGTCAAAAGTGAAATATGTCACTTAAGTCATAAAGTGACAATTAATTCTTAATGTGGGTGAATTAATAGACATAAAGCAACTAAGGAAAGTGGGTTTCCTTAGTGAGATCTTAGGATGAGATGTTACCCATTGATTAGACTTGGATAGATCTAATCTAGGCCATTGATCTTTTAGGGTTGGTTCAAGGAGGCTAAAGAGAGGGTAAAGTGACTTTTTGAGACTCATTCTTCAGTTGTGAGTTTTGGAGAAGAGAAGAGGGGTGCATTTCTTGAGGAGAAGGAGGTCGCACTTCATGAGGGTTTGAGAAAAACCCTTGAGATCTTGAGGAGAAGCTTGTGTTTGTTTTGAGCTTGCATGGAGAGTATTTTCATGGAGCCATAGCTTCAATTTTTGTGAGGGAGCATTTTACATGGAGGAGGGGCACATCTAGGAGAGGAGGCACATTTATTGTCCTTCATTTTTTCATCAGAGTAGGAGGACTTGTCACCTTGAGATGAGGTATGTTGCATAGGGAGAGGAGAGCTTGGGCACTTGTTTATGTGGAGAGAGACATTTAGTTTATGGCTCAGTTTATTTATGGTGATCATTTTTTCTAGGAGGACACACTAGTGGAGAGGACTGGCAGCTACCTGGTAGCAGATCTGCTTGGAGGATCCGAGCTCTGACAGTTTCAGTGGAGAGGTAGCACAGGAGAGGACATTCCTGTGGAGGGATTTCTTCATTGGGTCACAGATGAGCTAGAGCGCTTCAATTTAGTGCAGAGGGAAACAAAGGGAGAGTACGCACCTGAGTTTGGGAACATCTTTCTCTGGTTCTTGTGGCAAGGCTTGTGAGGATCTTGCTATGTATAGAAGTTCCATTGTATTTCATTACTTGTTGTATCTTTTTCTTTGATCATCATTATATAGACATATATCCCAAACTGGTTTTCCCTGAGGGCGTTTTATCAAGGGTCATGTTGACCAAAAATACCTGTGTCCAAAATGCATGTGTTACTCTCTTAGATCTGTTCATTTTCAGTGGTAAAGATATTTAGGTGTGTTATACTTATTTTACTATGCATATGCAACCATAACAAATCAACAAGAAGTTCTTGGACTGTTGGTTGTCCTAAAACAACAACAAACATTATTATAACAGTTGAAACTTAGAGTCAATCTGTGGTCAAAGACAGACCTAGTTGACAAGCTTGATAGGACTTGAAAATCTTCAGAAATAACCCTTGGCTCATATATATATATATATATATATATAGTACGAAAACAAAAACAAGCATAGATACAAATGTGAATACAAACTATTCTAGCATGCAAGTGCAAATGGTATGTACAATGAATGAAAATTCCTACCTACTTACTTGTTGGTTGGATGCTAGGTGTAGTCAAATGACCAGTGAAACCATCCTAGCAATGTCTCACAATAACTACCTTTGTGCTTCATCATAAACCAAAACAATGATAAGTTAAGCAAAAAAATAACATGGGTTAGAGAATGTATCGTATCATCAAAAACCATAAAGTCTAACTCATGGAGGCAGGTGGGAGGGATAAAATCATGCCAAGTCATTCTCCGAGGAAAGTGCTCGATCCACTTCAGGAAGGGATTGTGAAAAGTCAAAGGTTCAGGAAATTGACTCAAAAGGTTTGAAAGCATGTTGTCTAGGACGTCCTCATAATCTGAAGCTTGGGAAAGGATTGACAAGGATCTAAAAGATGACTGACAAACTCTCAAGGGAAGGTTTAAAGGTTGATATGACAGACTTTTTCTTGAGGTATTCAACCTACCCTTGAACTATAGGGTTTGCCTCAGAGGAAAATCAATACAAAAGACATAATTCCCAACTACACCTTTAATGACACAGCAAGGTAAAGTAATCGGAGGTGGATGGAGAAAGTTGTCACAAGAATCCTTCTTCAGGAAAATGATTTCCTTAATCCTATCAAGACCTAAGCACAATGGTGGTTGATAATCCTCTTCATGGAATGAATCCAAGTTCTCGGAGGACTACTCATCAAAATCCTCAAGGTATGACCGAAAATCATCAGGAACATATGGGACTAGGTCAACCTTGGGTGTTTGGGAAGTATCGGTAATTATATCATCTCCTTGTTGCCACTGGTCAAAATCAATACTAACCTGTTGTGATAACTGTAAAGGAAACACTTGGAAATGATTCTCAATGTCGTAAATGGGGTCCATATCATAACCAACTACATCCCATTTGCGTCTCCCAAGATGTTGAACTCCTCAATATTATTAACCATGCCACTATCTGTATCATAACATGAAGGATTTGAAGCATTCAAGGGCTCATCTATCTCCTCCTCATTTCCCAAATCATAAGGTAGACAATCATCAAAATTTTGGAGAGGAGGGTAACTTACTATTTTTTTTTCTTCTTGTGTAGGAGCTTTGAGGATTTGGGTGTCTTCAACATGCATCATTGTTTCATCCTCATGAGTTACCCCTTCATATTCAATTGTACAACAAGGAAGATATACTTCATTCGAGGATTCCATTTCTTCTTCCTTCTTTGAATCATAAAACAAGGCATTGTAAAGATCCTGAAAAGGAAAGTGACTAACCTCATTCTCTTCTTCTTGTGCAAGGGGAAAAGGCTCATGGAAAGCTTCATCAGAGAGAGGAGGGTATGTCAATACTTCATCATCATGTTTGATGTCTTCAGGATCTTGCTCTTCAACCACGTCTCCATTATCCTTGATAGAAGAATGAGTAATTTCTTTCTCTTCATCATGAGATTGGAAAACACCCTCAGGAATCTTCTCCTCAACCTCTTTTCGGTTGATGTCTTGTTTCCCTCTTTCTTGTAAATTGTTAGTAAATATTTCAAGGGAAACCAATCTCTCCAAACTAAGAATATATGGGGTACCTTTAGGGTCATTGATTTTGGTCCCTAGAGAGAAGATGTGTTTTCCCTTGGACAAGGAGATATTTTCCTCTATTTGCACAACCATGTTATAAGCTTCATGGAGTGTTTTTGGCCCCTTTTTATTTAGGATAAATCCTAAATGCACCAAGAGTGCATTGGTATAGAGATACACGAGATATTTATCTTTAGGATAATAGCTTCCAAGAATCTGATTTAGCAATCTTTCAAACCTACCTCAAAATCCCTGATAGTCTCGTTCTCAGTTTGTCTTATATATTCGAGTCTTTTTAGTAACATTTGGATATATTTCAATTTCATACCCCAGTTCTTGAGAAAGGTCTCTTCCAATTGGCACATAGATGTGATGCTAGCGATAGGGAGATTTATCATACCATTTCCTAGCATTTCCATGAAGAGTGGTGGAGAAAAGTTTCATTATCAAATCTTCTGCATCATCACTGATAGGATGGAGTTGAAAGAAAGCCCAAAATTCAAACATGTGATAGTTGGCTCTTTCCCCATCACTACCAGTGAATATAGGGAGCCACTTTTTGTACTTCAGGGGCATTTGTCGAGGGTATCCCATGATTTTACTCATGTCTAAAGGTTTGAAGTTTCCCAGGTTCCATTGAGAAGTCATAGTTGGCTTCGTCATCAGTGGAGTCACCAGATAATTTTCTTGAAATTATCAAAACAATAAGGGAATCATCCTTAGTGGAGTTGCCAGGTAAGCTTGTAAGATAAAGATTCTTGAGAAAAGTCTTACCGAAAAAGTGTCGTCTTTGAGGAGAATTGACTCAGTGTTTCCCGGCAACGGCGCCAAACTGTTATCGTGCAATTTGTACTTTGATAGAAGAGAAAGGTAAATGAGAGAAAATTGGTGAAACTGGAGACTAATCCTATCACCGTCACCTCAATAGGATGTCTCTTTCTATTTAGGGTGGTAGGCCCAGTGGAGACGTCCCCGATGACCTGGGATTTTGAGAAGGAAAAGGATAAAGGCCAATTAAAAGGTTCCCTCTCACAAGTCACCACCGATCAAAAAGTCTGGTTAAACAACCAATAATGAAATAATAAACCAGAAGTGTACCTGCTCGAAACAAAGCGACATAAAACTATATTTGCAAGAGCACTTGCTGGTGAGTACTTCATATAATCATAGACTTTCACAGTAAAAGCAATTGACTAATATATTGATGAAGTAAACAAAGATGTATAGAAAGTCTAGTTAAACAACCAATAAAGAAATAATAAACTGGAAGTGTACTGGCCCGGAATAAAGCAACATAAAACTATATTTGCAAGAGCACTTGTTGGTTAGTACTTCATATAATCAGAGACTTTCTCATTAAAAGCAATTGACTAATATATTGATGAAGTAAACAAAGATGTATAGAAACAATAATCATAAGACAATACTTCACAATTGATGCCTTAGACAAGCTCCAAAATGAGTAGGAATAATTAATCATCAATGTCATAACACCAACATTCATCATAAGCGAATAAGGCTATGCATTAGTCAATCTTTTCAATCACTTAGAGAAGCTTTACATGCTGCAAAATATGGTTGTAACTTAATTGAATAGCAGCAACAATAAGGTTAGTAGATCAATCTAATCTAGGGTTAGAAGGTGTTAGTAGTATGTTAAAAGATTTAGATGTTTGAAGGTTGTGATCAAAACACTCAAGAGAGAGATCTTAGACTAGTGCTCTCAAAGGGAAAATGGAGTCAACAAGTGGCTACAAAAATTGAAGGAGCAAGATGATATTAATAGAGCTAAAGATGAGAAATTGATAGATGAAGAGTCGGTAAACCGAGGCTTCAACCGCCAAACCCTAATGAAAAACGACTACTAAGGTGTAGGTAACCCTAGGCCTTAGTAGATTTTCCCCCTTTAACTCAATGACAAAGTAAAATTGGATAAGATGAAGTGACAAATGCTATGGTGTTGCAATGGCAAGGCCCTAGCAATGGCTTCAATAAAACAACTCCTTGGTACAATCTAGTAGGTGGATAGCAAATTAGAACAAGGACAATAACATGTGCTTGATCCCTAGGGTTTGAGCTAGAAATAAGTATTAACAAAATGCAAAGTAAAACAACATAACCATTCAAGTAAGAGAGGAATTGCAAAATTTTACTCACATTCACCAAGCATCATCAAGCAAAACCCTAGTTGTATAATTTCCACCAAGAAAAATGCCAAATTCACCAAAAATAGTCGTCCTCCAACAAGTGCACACTAAAATTTCAGTCCAAAACTGTAATGAGGGTCGTAAATTTCAGACCTCACACAAGTGTGAGTGAAAGATCCTCCTAGAATGAGAGTTTTAGCTCTCTACTTATACAATAACTTTGACCTTTAATTTTACCTTGTGTCAAAAAAGGCCGACATGGTTTACATCTAAAATAATGTTTCACATTAAATGTCATAATTAAAACCCTAAATCAAGTAAAAATGATGATGTCGTGCCCTTTTAGGGTGATGTTAGGCCCTTTTAGGGAAACATTGGCCACCTCGAGCAAAACGTTTGGCCTTCTTGGGCCTCAGGAACTTGCCACACATGCCACTTGGCACATAACTGCCTCCCAAAACCTCCAAAAGCACTGGATGACATCATGTGTGTCCTGGGTGAGTTCATGGGCCTTCCAAGGCCTACATCCTGGTGGAAAGGGCCCAACCCCCCTGGGTACGGGTCTGCCAAGCTACCTCTGGTGGAACGTCCTCCTCTTTCTCCAGTGCAATCCTCTGATCTATCTCTGCCCCCTGTTGGGGTCTCAACGTCCATCTGGTGGGATTTTAGCCCCATGGAGGTCCGAAATGATCATCTCCCCATGTGTACTTGTCCGTACGGGTACCTGTCCATCGGGTATGGTCCTGCAACATCAACAGATACACCCTCCATGGGCTCATAAGTCACAGGGATCATAGCAATGTCAATCACATCCAATCATCAAGTTATTAAACATGTTCATAAAACCCCCTTTACCCGGACAAGTGCTCAAAGACATTATACTAATCTACAAGCCAAGTTTGGAGGAAACGCTAAGATAACCTATTGGGCTAATGCTCACTGGATGTGAGATGTTTCCGGGAGAAATCTATTCTAAGCCATGATAGTGGCTGAGGTGGTAAGGGATGTCTGGGCAAGGGGTGTAGTGATAGCAAGGAAATGTATGGCTTTCTTGTGGGTGTGATGCAGTCCCCCTCCTCTCCTGGGGTTCTGCGACCTCGCGGTCACTAGATATTTCTTTCCTCTGAGTCGGATCGACTCTTTGAGCTCTTTATTGAACCCAAAACAATTATACACATGCCCCTTTTTGTTCTATGTGCAAGTCTTGTGATACCCACACTCTCTATCTTTGCGTGCTCTGGGCGCTCCTCAATTTATGGGCACTAGCTCTTTTCCCCTAGCCCATTATTTCATATGCCCCTGAGCTATGACCTTGCGTAACTATACGATTGCAAGCGCGGGCAAGTGTGGTTTTAGACCAACCCTCTTTTCGCCTCGCAATCCTCCTCGTGCTGCCACGTATCCATTTTCTAATACCGTGGTTTTAATTGCGGCCTGCTCAAGGAAAATTAATGTTCGAGCTTGTCCTGGCCCCGGAATCCTACCCGATCATCGATCTCATGATCTTGATGATAACGTATAAATTGACGCATCACATCTGCGCCTTTCAATCTATGGACTAGATCTGCTCCTCCTACATCAACGACTGTGATCTCTTCACAACTCCGGCCTTCGAGTGTTTGAAATCTCAAACCTCGCTTTCCTCCATATGGCAATCTTCCGAAGTCAACGATCTGTTGCCACTTGTCTACCTGAAACTACGGCTAGGATTTCCCATGTGAATCCGGCCTTCCAGAATCTCAAATCTCAAATTCTCGCCTCTGCTGACTGGGTATCTTCAAGAGTGGAATATCTGCTGACACGTATCCTCCCCAATCAACGACTGTGCTCCCGCTTCGGGACTTTGGCCTTCCCAACTATATCAATGATCCTACAACTCTCTTCTCGATCAAGATCTTCTCCGGGTCTTTGGAACCTTTCCTCCTCTGTTCTCTTTTGGAGTTCTGGATCTGGTGCCGCGTGTCCACCTTCACATCGACGACTATCGTCACTTCGGACATCCGATCTTTGGAAATCTCAAATGTCAAACTCATTCCTTCCTATGGATTTTACTCGGAGTTGATAATCCACTAACGCGTGTATCCCCTTTGATCTGATGATCGAGGATTACTTGGGGTATTTACCTGGAGCTCACATATGTGCGCCACCTCTCCTCTGCATCCAACTGCTGTCGTCCGCTCTGGGACTCCGGCCTTTGGCGATTTCAAGTCTCAACACCCTCAAATCTCCGGAACAATACTTCCAGAGTTAATGATCTAGTGACACCTATCCAACCTAGATCAATGACTCCCAACGACTTCGACTGTTTGGGCTTCGACGATCTCAAACTTTTGCCCTTCGCGTTCTCCCAGAGTGTTTTCTCCAGGAGTTCACGATCTTTCGCCATGTGCCCTTTTTGGATCTAACGGTCCAGCTTATCTTCAGTTCTCCAGGATTCAGAGATCTTAGTTCTCAACTAAAACCTCGCTACAAATTACCCAGAGATCGTGACCTGTTGACAAGTGTCGTTTAGCAGATTGACGACTCTTGGCTATTCGGCTCTTCGGGTTTCGGGTGTTTCAACCTTCTGTGTGCTCGTTCCTCCCAGAGTGTCTTCACCCGAACTTGATGGATCTCCGCCACGCGTCCTCCCAAATGATGGATGGTCCCAAATGACTTCGGGACTTCGAGAATTTTAGCAAGTCCACCCTCCTACGTGTACACAACGTTAAGGCTCATGCACTTCCATCCATATCCAATGACTGTTTATCCTCTACAATCAAATCTAACGGATGAGATCTGCTTCTCTCCTCTTCACTTCCTTTGTGTTTTCTGGACGTAGATCTAACGGTCCAAACTCCTTTCCCCAACCGATTTGACGGTTGTTGTCTATCCTCCTCTTAAGCTTTCATCTTCTTCTGACTTGGAAGATTTTTGTAAGTTTTCAAAGGTCTTGACCTTTGAACCTTCTCCTGCGAACAAGACTCTTTTGGGTCTCGTTCCGCTCTTGCAAGCGCTATCTCTTTTGAGCTTTCAGACTTAGAATAAGTCCATCTCATACACACTCCTTGCGTTATCTCTTCTGAGCTTGGTCTCCTCGAAGACTTTGATCTCCCACGCACTCCTTGCATTTCTGAGATTTCGTCAAACTCAGAACTGAAGGATTTCTTGAACAAGAAATTCTTCTTGCCCTCCTGGCGTTCTCCTTGCTCGATGCGCACCTTACAGAGATTTTCTACAGAGTTTTCAACAACTCTGCTTCTTTCTGAACCCAACACAGAGTTCTCCCAGTATTCTCATTGCAGTCGCTTGATGCCCTTTTGGCAGAGCTCTGCGGAGTTCTCGTCACTCTGTCGCTTTGTTCTTCTTTTGCACAGTTTCCTCCTTTAAGGTATTCAACAACCTTGAGCTTCCTTCTTTGAATTCATGACCACTCTAGTGCACGCTCCTGGCACGTTCTTCCTTGACTCCACAGAGTTCAGATGCGCACTCCTTGCGTTGGCTACAAAACCTCCAATATTCTGTTGTGCACTCCTTGCACAGCCTAAAGAACCGAGAATGATACTCCAAACTCAAACAAATATAGAGAAATCATACACCTACAACATTCATTCATGAAATACATAAACACATGAACAACAATATGTAGGAAAAACTGCTTTTCTATTATCTCTGTGTGTCTATACCAGTGTTGCAAACATCGGCATCGGCAAAATATTGTCGAGGATCTGAAAACGAAAATATCGACAACATTGGGGAAAATATCGGATAATATTGGAAAATGTCATAAGAATGAAAAACAATGTTGCAAGAATGAAAATATCGGAAAATATTGTCGATCCTGATTTTGAAGATAATATCGCCAACATCGAGATATTATCGAGATGTTGGTAACACTGGTCTATACAGATGTTTACAAAAGATGGATTGTAAGAGAGTCCCAATTCTCTCAAGCTCTCCTAATCTAACTCTATCTTGAGTTCTGCTTCTCCTAATACCTCTCTCCCTCAAGTCTCTTCCTTACAAAGTGAGGGCTCTACGAGCTTATCCTCACCATCGCCTTAGGGCTATCGCTATCTTAGTTATGACACCATACTTCTACGACTACATTCCATAAATGAATGTCCAGACCTAACTATGATCTGGACCTGCTACAAGAATCCATTTAAGGAAACCCTAACCACTACCTGTACAAAGGCATGGCCTGGCATTTATCAGCCTTACAACACACAAAAATCTGTATAGGATTATATTCAAAATTTAGAAATGGGAGGGTCGGTGCCTCTCCCTTTATCCATTGCACCTCTTCATATTGGCGTGTTGGTGCATTTGCTGAGGTGGAGCGATGCTTCTGCATCATACTCCACTGCTAGGAAAAATCATGGGCTCCTACTCATGAGCTCCTCTTCTCCAGTGTTGAAATCCTCCTGGATCCCAAACTCTTCCTTGGAGTTGTTCTCTTGCTCCACTCCAGCTATGTTGTTGTTGCTGCTTCTGCTTCTTCTTTTGTTTCTTCCTTGATGCCATGGCAGGCTCTCCTCTGTTCAACTTCCCTTTGTTGACTGCTTCTGCTGACCTCAACATCAACTTTCTGATCTCGTCTATCACCCTGTCCAGTTGCTCCAGTGGATGGCTCTTCTTATGCAGTCTTCTCGACTGTAAGTCCTCCTTATCAGTGGGTAGATCATCTTGATCCCCCTTGTCATCTTCTTTTTCTCTTGTGGCACTAAGTTTCGACTCTGCTGTAGACTCCAATTTTGTAGTCTCTTGTTGATTGACATGCTTCTCAGTCACCTCCTCTGGCAGATTATCTTATGCCATTTCTCCTTGTGCCGGTTCGAGTCCAACTTCTTGCATCGGCCCTTGGGGCTGGTATGCTCCTCCATCTCTCTCCAATCTGATCCAATGGATGTGCAAACTTTGCACCATTACCCTTCTCTCTAGGGCTTCCAATTCTACATACAGATCAACAAGGTCTTTGCTGTCTATTTATTTTTCTTCCGCAGACTCCAGTGCTGCATTCATCTCTGTTTCAGCTTCCTAGCTGAAAAATTTGAGCCATTCTTCTGAATGCTTCTCTTCTTCTGCTGGGGTAGACATCAGTGTCTGCTCCATTTCTTCATCTTCTCCTTGGGCAGCATATGATATCTGCTCCTTCATGATGACAGTCACCGTTGGCTGTCCTTCTCCTACTGTTGCATCTGCAACACATGCTCTGGCCTCAACTGGGCTATCTGGTAGGAATATCCGAATTCCCCCAATAATCAGAATGCTCCTTTGATCCTCCTCTTGGATGGTGAGAGTATTTAACTTCTCATCATCTTCATTCACATGGTCTACAAATCCACATGAATCTTTATCCACCAACACTCCTTGCTTATATGAACTCTCAACAGAGTCCGTGAGACTCTCAAACAATCTCATCTCTTTCCCCTTGCCCACCTGGCAATTTGAGACTTCTCTTCTTCCCACCTGGCAGCCTATGAGATCAACCGATCCCACCTCATTTCCCTCCTAGAAATTTGAACTTTCAAGACTTCTCATCAGGTAGTACATGAGACCTTCCACTGATCTCTTTCCATTGCCCATCTGGAAATTCGAAAGTCCATTCCTGCCGACCTGGCAGTTTATGAGATCTTCATCTGATCTCACCTCCTCCTCATCACTGGGGTTCCTCCCAATTTCTGGTTAACAGATGTGAACCATCTCCTCTTTTGTGTCAATGAGGTTTTCATCATGCCTCAACCACCTCTTTAATAGTTGTTGTTGTCCTCTGGCTAACAATCCCTTGAATGACCACTTCACTTTCTTCTTCATGGGCCACTCATATACCCAATGCGCTTTATCATTTTGTTGCATTTTTAATGTCAGTTGCTCCATCCTTGCCCTTACCTCGCTAAGCTCTTTATCCATCTCATCTTTACTCCTCACTGGCGGTCCTTGTCTTGACCACACTTATGGCCTTTGATAGCTATTTCCACCTTCTATCTACCCTCCTGGCAAGTCTTGTGGATTACTCTACATCCAAAAGAATCTCCATCTTCTCTTACAACTCACCTGGATATTTAAATTTTTGTTGTTGCACTCGTGCAACAACATCCCCACAGAGCATCAATACTCTGCTTCCTTCACCTGCTATCTACAGGAAAACTCTTGTTTCTGATACCACCTGATGTTATCGGGTCGTCTCCTTTCACCGTGTCTCCTTTGTCTGTTGTCTGCAAACAAATTTCGACCTTCTCCTCCTCTTTTGCCTAAAATCTATAGACGAAAATTAGCTTTGATACCACCTGATGCAGTCCCCCTCCCCTTCTGGGGTTCTGCAACCTCCCGGTCACTGGATCTTTCTTTCCTCTAAGTTGGATCGACTCTTCAGGTTCCTGATTGAACCCAAAACGATTATACATAGGCCCCTTTTCATTCTGTGTGTAGGTCCTGTGATACCCGCACCCTCTGTCTTTGCGCGCCCCTCAATTTATGGGTGCTAGCTCTTTTCCCCTAGCCCCTTCTTTCATATGTCCCTGGGCTACGACCTTGTAGAACTATACGATTGTGGGCGTGGATAAGAGTGGTTTTAGACCAACCCGCTTTTCACCCTGCAATCCTCCTCGTGTTGTCAGGTATCCATTTTTGAATATCGTAGTTCTAATTGTGGCCTGCTCAAGGAAAATTAACGTTTGAGCTTGTCCTGGCCCCACAAAACTTCCCGATCGTCGATCTTGTTATCCCCGATATCTAGGGATAACTAGGAGATCATGTCTCGAGGCCCGCAGGTCCTAGACATGGAGTACCGAGAGAAGGATTGACCTGAGCATGGCCCTGGAGGGCCCATCTTTCTTTTTCTTCACCAGATTTGTCCTGTCAGCAGCAGCAGCTTCCATCACCACCGGCTTAGACTTGCATCGGAGAGTACTCTTTCTCCATGAGGTAATTGGTCTGAGGTATCATGGTATATGTCATGTTTGATCGTTATAACCTTCTTATATATGCATTAGGTTCCTTTCATTTCTGATGATTGCTTGGATCTTACACTAATCCACTTGACCATTATTGGGGTGATTGATGGGGTGACTTAGCAAGCTTGTATTCATGGGTTTTGGTTAGCCACCAAGGGGGATTTTGCAGAGCCATCGTTCCGCTCCCACCATTCTATCATTTTTCATCCTATCTCCCACACATCTATCCCATTCCCCTAGTCCGGCCATTAGGATGACCTTT
>SNQJ01S0205866.1:0-16428 GCA_010110895.2 Picea sitchensis | reverse complement strand
AGTCATTATTCTTCCAATGATTCTAGGAGGAGATATTTATCATATGCATACCAAGAAAAGAGACCCATATTTGAAGAAAGAGGACAGAGGCATGGTTCCAGGTGGATCAGATTTATCAGATGCAGAGGACAGAGGCATGGTTTAAGGGGGAGCATGACTGATATGATTTCAGTGTTACATCAGAGTGATATCCCTTGTTCAAAAGGGGAGATATTATTCAAAGGAAGATCAAAGGAATTCAGATAGGGGGAGCAGCCCCAAGGAGAGTTCAAGCAAGGGGAGCAGCCCCAAGAGGAAAATGGCCCTTTGCCATTGATGTCAAAGGGGGAGAGATAATCACATTGATGTGATTGATGTGATTGATGTCTATTGATGGGAGAGATTGATGTGGAGAGATAGTAACATTGACTATTGATGTAGAACATGCTGTATCTATATGTTGACATCAATAATTGGTAATTGGCGTTGACATCAATGTTGGTATTGACATCAATGCCAAAGGGGGAGATTGTTGGATCATGTTTTCATTGATGCCAATGGTTTGATTGATTGATGTCATTTATTGATGTCAAGTGATTTATTGATGTCAAAGGATTGATTGATTGATGATTGATGTAATATAATATGTATTGTCCTTGATGAGAATGCATATATGAACATGGATCAAAGGATTGATTGATTGATGATTGATGTAATATAATATGTATTGTCCTTTGATGAGAATACATAGATAAAGATGGATCAATGAGTTGTCATTGATACATGATGAATATGGATCGGCTGTGGTCTGCTTGTATATGATGCATTGTTGGAAAAATGTATAGATGACTCATTATTGTCTTATCATGATTGATAAGGTGTGGCAAAATGGGATGAACTCCAAATTGGTCCCCTTATGGTGGTAAGCCCCCTCACGGGAAGACGCTTTACCGATTAAGTTATCCTAGAAGAATGGTTGGAGGACCCATGCTTATATGAGGAATAACGAGGATGAAGATCAAGGAAATTGTTGGTGAAACTATCCTAGATGGATAGTGCTTCAATGCCATTTGGTGGTATGTGGAATGTCAAGCATAACTCCTCCTGGTTTGAGAGTTATGGCCTTAAGATGAAGGACCACATGAAGGCTTCAGCCCCCAAAGTCAAAGAAGTCAAAGTGACCTAGAAATGGGTTAATATTATTTATTCAAGGTGGATTATTTAAATAATCAAGAGAAGTGACAAAATCAAGAAATGATAAAGTAAGGTGACAAAATCAAGGAATATTTAAATGGAAAGAAGTTAACCCTAAAAATAAGGAAAATAGGTTAAGTGACCTAGAAATGGGTTAATATTATTTCAATAATAATTTTAATGGAGAAATTAGAAGGACCCAGCCCTAAAATAAGGAAAGTGGGGGCCAAGACCTAGAAGATGTTTTAAGGAAGCCACTTGGAGAGTATAAATAAGAGGCAAGGCTCTCATTTGAATCACACTTGGAGGCATTGAATATCTATATGTGTCCGAGGGTTTTACAAATGATATCTTAGCCAAATTTCAGAGGAAAGCGAAGGAAAGAAGGCCGAAAATGCAAGGAAGGATAAATTCCTTTGATGGTTCTTTCTAAGTTTCAGATCATTTCAAATATTTTGTAGCACTCTATAAGGACACTCTCTAGAATAATCCAGAATTCAACAAGAAACACCAGGTCTATTATAGAGCTGGCAAATCGATTTTGATGATGAAATTGATGAGGGCTTTTGTTGAGGCACATGTTGAGTACATGGTTGAGACAAGTAGTTGATGAGTTGGGTAAGCCATACATGAGGTGTATAGTTGATGATGTTGGTACATATTGGATGAGTCATTGTTGATGAGTGGTTGACACATGATTGGTATATACTCTGCGTTGGTTTACGCACTTGTTTATGGTACATATTGACACATGTAGTTGTTTGGCAATGCTGGTGCATGGTTGATGCTCTTGTTTATGGTACGCATTATATCCATCAAGGAGGATTGTTGCCTCATCTCAAGAGGCCGAATGCAAGATGAGTCTTGCATATAGAGTCGGTGCTCTCGTAGAGTTGTACTCTATTAAGTTGTTAATCGAGTAAACCCTGCTGATTGTAGAACAGTCCTGAATAAAAAGAAAATTGTACATACATCTCGTGTTCTTTGTGTTCATTATGGCATGACTTGTTGATGATATATTGCTAATATATGTTGTTGATATGTGCTCACATCTAACTCCAAGGTAAATGACAACAATGGGTAATGAATAAATGTTGGAATGCTAATTGCATATTCTTTGTGCAAGAGGGAAGCTGGGGAAATAGCCCTCACACTTATTCACTCCCCCTCTAAGTGTGACAGGTGTGTCCAATACCCATACCCCAACAACATGTCGATGAGACACCAGAGGATGAAAAAAAGGGAAGACGCAAGCCAAGACACGACTTCATCAACCACCCAACCCTTTTTAACAAGTCTAAAATTGTCAATACTTATGATCTAAATTAGTGTTAAATACAAATCTACATTAACCCAAATTTAATTTCTTACAATTAGTCGCTGGTTTAGAAACCTAACTTTAACATGATATACAAATCTAACTTAGCATGTCTAAATTACAAATTGTCATTATTGTACAATCTAAATAAACCTTAATACAAATCAATTTGAGCAATTCTAAATTGTAATTGTCATCAAGGTACCATCCAATTTTAACATTAAATGCACATCAAATTAAGCAAGTCTGAACTTCTATTAGGTTAATAATAAAAATATAATTAACAATAATGCATTCTGATTTAGCAAGTCTAGTTTAATTAATGTTAAAACTAATGGACAAGTCTAGACAATTAAATTTAAAGGTTGTCTATTCAAAGGCTGTTAAAAGAAGAGATTGTCTAAAATAATGCTAAAAGTTGTTGTAAATAACGCCATCACTTTACACCTGCCAGCTATTAAATGGCCAATAAATGTGCACATAGTCAACTATAAGGCACATTCTTGTCATTGAATGTAATTCCCATCGATTTAAATTCCATTCCCTTCACCCAGCCTAAAAATTTGCTAATAGATAAAATGCAGTGCATATGCTGTACATCAATATCAATAAATTGACATAAATTTATTTTAATCTCAAATAACTATGCCTCAATCGGGCCTGAGGAAGCTATTTTCCACTCAATAAAAGGGGTTGTCAATAATAGGAGACCACAGGCAAATGAAGTTTAACACAGTCGGTTAAAAATTTGTGTATGCCATTAATATAACTCCACCGTCAAGATGTAAAACGTAGTTAAGAGTGTACTACTGTTTAAAACACAAGTAATACAATTAATGAAAACACATGCAGGTGATAAATGAGTGCAAACACATTTAAGTAAGGCGTCTCTTATTAATACCAGATTTTTATATTTACTCAAGACATCCATTTCTGGTTATTACATTTACTCATCCCATCCATATCTACTTACATATTTTATAATCACAGATTCCATCAAATCCAGATTTTTATTTAGTCCCATCCATAATAGAGAATTTCACCCTTTTGATTGGTTAACTACGCTTTAAAACACAGGTACAGGAAGCCCCGGAACCGCGAGTTAAAGGACGAAATCGTTGCACCCAGACCTCTGCCAAATCAATAAAATTCTGTCACACAATTTTAAGGGTCGGCCTGCCACTAAGCCGAGGTCAAGGGAAAGGAAATCATGGAGTTGATCTTCAATATAGCTAGGTTAATTCACATGGAATGCTTTAAATTTTTGCAGAGAAAGAGATGCCAGCCAGGTGTAGGAAAAAAAAACGCAGGGCAACTTCGCCATTAAAACTGGTTACAAGCAAGAAAAATAATCACATTCCAATAGTTGAAAACAAAATGCATTTCTACATTCTGGTGAGGTTAGGGAAAATGCTACCAAGCAGAGGGGCAAAAATCCGTGCAAGGGTGACAACAACAAGTTGTCATAAAGTGTCAACGCAATGTATCTCTAGTGAAAATTTCAGAGTGGTTCAATGAAAGAGCAAGTGCTCAAGGGAAACCTCGTTGTGTCTCAAGGCACAACTCCACTGCATCTGTAAAAATAAACCTACCAAGAGTGAAGGCCAATCAAGAGGACAAACATGACTAAAGTTTCTTCAAATAAATTAAGGTGCAGAGAATAAGGTCATTAATAAATCAACACATAGTTAAGTTGTCCAACACTATATAAAAAAACACGGAAGTTAATTTCACTGAGTCTTCCATAAATATCTAAAATAAATCAATTTGATAAGTTTATATCCTTATAAAAACGCCCAGAATTATAATTCGTCTTAATCAAATATACATTTGCAATCTAAACAATCTAACTAGGAATTAAAAATTTGTTGAAGTGCAAAATTTCTACCAATCAAATGTAGAAATGCACCAAGAAGTGGGTAAATCGGAGGCAAATAAATGAACAATGTGACTTAATCAAACAACAATGCAAATGGCAGCTGGAAAGCAATGGGCCTTAATCTAGTGTTCACAGCCTCAATCGTCTTCAAAGTAGAGTGCAAAGGTAAATAAAACCAGTGAAAATCCAACAAGATATAAAAACGCAAAGTAAATTTTTTTTTGCCATCAATCAATAAATTGTAGGGTTAATTAATCACATCAAGGCACAAGACAACACAATTGAATAATTAACTGGCTAGATGATGGGGCACATCCTTTGTTTATCATCCAAGACAAAAGCAGGGCACTTAGATCCATAGGTCTATTAACACCGGAGCGACAACCATAGATCAGGCTCATGGCCAACTACTCAGGCATGGACTGATGAGTTAGGTACAAAGGAAAAAAAAATACAAAACCACAAATCATCTAAATTAATAAAACCATAGGAGCCAAGACATGTGGATCGTGCCAAGGGAATCAATCAACAACGAGCTTAAGGCTATGGGGGGGGATTTAGTTATCAACTAAAATGCTAAGTCAATCATTTTTTTTTACCCAATTAAACATACATACTAAGAGCATAAAGTATACTAATACCATGCAAAATAGCGAAGGTGACAGGTGCCAAGTAGCTTATTGTTGTCCACACGGCAAAATTTTGCTTCGTCAATTCCATGAGACTTCACCGTACCTCCTAAATCCAACACTAGGGGTAATTTCTTCCCCCTTAGCCCCCGAGCCTCAAAGGGGCCAAACACTCAACTGTAGAATCAATCCACTCCCAGCCTCGCTCGCTAGCTAAGCTACCACTTCCCTCACCTGAAAGTTGGGTATCCCAACCCCACAAGCTAAGTCAATCAAGTCTAAAAATTTAAACTAACATTACACATAACATAAGAGATCCATCATCCTCCCTCCCTCCTCCCTATATAGATATCTAAGTCAATTACTTTCCCAAAACTTTAATTTTATTGTTCACAATTGAATTCATACAACTCCCAGACATGTTCCATCCCCTCATTGCAACTACATAAATTAATTTCCCTAATTGTTCATCACCCCTATTTCCCCAAGCACCCACCCAAAATCATTCCTAATCAGCTCCTAGGTGTCCCCATATCCCCGCAAGTCTTAATGACTTTACTACAATTTACTAATTGAGTTTAATTTAGAAAATTCAAACGCTAGATAACTTTTACCAAGTTAGACTTTATGCTTTTCCCCAGGTTTCCCTTTTATGTTCTGACTTTTCCTAGCTCTAATTCCTTAAACTTCCCTTTCTACTTAAACCAAATTGGCAGGTGTATAAATTAACCTTTTCCCTTTTCCCTTTAATTAATAAAATTTTAAATTAAATATGAGACAAAAACAATCATTTCCCTTTAAATCCTTATCCCCAAAGTTTGTTTCATTATAAATTAATGAATCATTTTACCCCTCTTACCAAGCATGGTTAATGTTGATTATCAATACTATTTATTTATTTTCATTCATTGTTATATAAATATTTCTTATTTTTGCATTTTTATCACAAGTATCTCTTTAGATCTAGACTTTAATTCTAGGGTCGGCTAAATCTTTATTAGGGAATTTGTTTTTAATCTTTCTCATCACAGTATTCTTTCTAAGGCCATAGGTTTATTCATTTATTAACAATGCAACATGCCCTTCAACATGCACTACATGCTCAAAGGGTACCACTCACCTCTTTCAATTTTCCTTACGGATGCCTTCAAGACGGCCACGCGTCTAAGGGTGCTACTCTGCCTCTCTTTCCATTTTTCATGGATATGCCCTTCAGACGACATTGCTCCAAGTGCGCAACCTCTTTTGATCGAATTTGGTAGACATCGTTCCCCGGAGTCAATAATTCGCTAGGTGATTCGTGAGACTGAGTGATTCTAAGGAATAAGGCCTCTACTCATTGCACTTTAGAATCATCGTGGATGTAATTATCATAGTCCGACTCACATCGTATCTTCTTTGAACTAGGTAGTCATTAACTCACCGAGCTACACCTCTCCTAAACTCTTTGTAGGTTGTAGCGATAAGGTCCACCTCCCTAAACCTCTTTTGTAGTCATGGACTCCTCTACTCCACATGTGAGTCCGGTTGGATGCTTCATCGTCAGCGATGCATCATCAACGAATCATGCTGGCAAATATATCCATAATCATATCATCTGAATCAGATAAAAATATCATATATACAACAATCAAACCTAAATAGTCCACTCTCCGACTCGATCCGTAGGTCCATAATTCCATCGATGCCTCTTCATCCTCGAGGTCCAAAACTCGCATTGACTCCCCAAGAAAATCGAAATAATAACATTACTTAAGTGCCAATGCAACAAAACAACATGTCATCAAACCATAATGCCCTCATAATCAAAATCAAATGCTTAATAGTATATTAATCCAGATCACTTGCGAGCAGGTGTCCTCAAAGAATAAGCTTGTTTCAAGGCGTGGAAGAGCCGGATGTTACAAGTAGTAAAAATATCAACTTTGACAAGAAAGCATGAAATGAGTGCTAACTTAAATTGAAATATGTTAACTTAAAGATGAAAGGGGAGGTTATCCCATAAATTGAAATACATCAAGTATGAGCCGGAGAGTTATCCGAAGGGTTACCGAATAGATGAGGTTGTCAATGGAAAGCCTGGAGAACTGGGCGTGGCGTTTGGCAGAGATCTCAACTGTCAGTTCTCCCCTTCCTTCTGGAATCCGAAAAAGTAGAAGATTCGGTGACGATGACACCGACATTCTATTACATGAATTACTCCTCAATCACATTGACAACTCTCGGGGATCCCTCGCACTCCGCCGCCTCAACTTCATTCACGGCCGCTACAACATCTCCAACCAAGATTTTCTCTACACGCTATCCACCTTCATATTGGAGCCCAAGCGACTTGCCTCCAAGTATGCTCGTTCACCGCCCTTTCCAATGCATTTAATTGATTTTCAGAATAATGTCAATGGGCCTTTCTATTTTCGCTTGTAGGTTTGGTTATCGGGATTGGACAGAAAAAGAGACGACGATGAACTTCATGGTGTGGAGAAATATCGGCATGCGAATGGGCATCCAAGATATTCCCGACACGGTGGATGGAGTGGAGATCTTCAGCCGGCAATACGAAGCCGAGAAAATGGTGTACTCCGATTCCAACAGGGAGGTCGGCGATACCACATTGGATATACTGCAGTCGAATGTACCCGCCTGCCTCCGTCCGGCAGCCAGACGGATCGTATATTGCTTGTTTGAGGAGAGGCTTATGGATGCCATGGGTTATCCCCGTCAACCCTACTGGCTTATCTGGATGGTTCAGGTCGTCCTGCAGATCTGCGTTGGCAGTTTTCCGAGATGGTTTCTACCGCCGAGGGAGTCGGGCTTAATGTAGAGGTAAGATTTAGTGAACAAGTGGGGCGAGGAGGAAGTGGTAGAAGGCCCTATAAATCGAAATACACTGCTAAGGAGCCTGAGTTATCCGAAGGGTTACCGAATAGATGAGGTTGTCAATGGAAAGCCTGGAGAACTGGGCGTGGTGTTTGGCGGAGATCTCAGCTATCCGTTCTCCCCTTCCTTCTGGAATCCGAAGAAGCAGAAGATTCGGTGAGGAGCTCTGCAGATTGAAAGTAGCTATGAAGCATTTAGATGGATATTGGCTTCATAAGTTGAAAGTAGCTATCAACATTTAGATTGTTACTCCCTTCATGTCATTTAAGTTGTCTCTAACACGATGTCGTGTTGTGGAAGATCTTCTTCCCACCGAGCCTATTAAAATCCTTTTTACCTTTGGAGTTGTTTAATCTTGTATATTCTTTGTAGCCGTTAGAAGAAAGTTTGAGTTTTTACTGATGTGGAATTTTATTCAAATTTTTGACATCATGAATTGACCTTACAATTGGTAAAAGTTCCAAACCCAAAACCTTTGGTCTACCATGAATTGATTCATAATTGGGTAAAACCTAAAACCTTTGGTTTACTATGCACTCGCTACAATATTAGTTTACTCTTTCACTTTCTACTTGATTAAGAAATTATTAAAAATTGTTTTACATCTTCTCTACCTCTATTTATCTTTTATAGCATAACCATATATTATTTTCTCCTCGACCTGTTTACGACCAATCAAATGTCAAGTGTTACTATGACACACAAGAGATATATATATTACTTTTGTTATATACCTTTATTTTAATTGTAAACTGTGGCTGGAAATAACCATTTAACACTTTAGTTGTCTAAAATATTATACCATTTTACTTTCAATGAGCATAATGTTTACATATATATATATATATATATATATATATATATATATATATATATATATATATATATATATAACTGTATCTGAACAAAAATTGTGGGCTTGGCTTGCGTGTTAGGTGTGGGACCGAGTTGGAGCTTGGATTTTCATCTTATTAAGGGTTTCAAGGTTTCACCATAACTAAATAGAAGTGTTTAAATTTTGGGTGGGCTTGTTTTTAAACTGGTGGGTAGGTAGGCTCTTGGTTCCATTTTGAACCTGGCTTTGATACCATGTGTAGAGTCCTAACTCAATTAAATCCAAAAATTTTCATACACTAAATATATAATTTTTTCATTGCATACGTAATTCATTGACCATCATATAAGCATAAATATTTAGCAGAAATTAAAATTTATCCACAGCATAAGAATTACTTAACAAAATAAAATAAATTACCTCTCTTTCTCTCATGCTAACCCTAATCTCTCGTTGGTCCACGTCGGGTTGAAACTGTGGTTTCAAACACTACCTAAACTGAAGTTTTCTTCTCAGCTAACTAGGAACACTGTCCGGCTTCCTCCCTAGCTCCTGTGGATACACTGTAAGGATATCCCGCCCCCTGCCCAAAACTCCCAAAGAAACCGGGTGCCCCTCGGCTCTCATCTACTTAAAACCCCAAACCAAACTCCTCACACTGTGAGATCTCCACAGTAAAATCTCCCACAGAAATATATCCTCCTCCCTCAAAATGATTCATGCCTCCAAAAGAATTCCCTCCCTGTAAGACTCTTCCCCGCCATATCCCCTTCACCTACCTCCTCCCTCTACACTCTCCTTTATCCCTCATTAATTTCATTATCTTATCCCCTTATTTATTATCTTATCCTCCATTTAATGTTTCTTTCCCTTCATAAGTAAGTCTCTTTAATTAAATATACTAAAAATTATTAACCCCTTTAATTCATTACTCCATTAATTAATTAATCATTGATAGATATGAATAAGTAATTAATAATTAATTAATTAATTACATATTAAGAAATAATTATTGTTTAACTAACATATTAGGGATACTGACATTTCAAATTAATACTTCATTAACTCCTATACATCTATTTAAGTAAGGTTGTTACATCCCCTTCATTGCACCATAAATTAATTTTCTTTAATTAATTAATTACTCCCTATTTCACCCACCTAAAATCATTCCTAGAATCACCCTAGGTGTCCCCATATTCCCTTTACACATTTTAATGACTTACCTTACTAATTTACTAGTTGAGTTTAATTTGTGCTATTAAAATGACACCCTACTAAGTTAGACTTCCCTCTTTCCCCCTTTATGTTTCCCTCTCTTTCCTAGTTTCCTAATTCTTTAAAACTCAAATTGGCAAGCATAGAAAATTAACTTTTTCCCCTCTTCCTTTTTCCCCCTTTCCTTTTTAATTAATAAATTTTAAATTGCCATGAGACAAAACAATTATTTCCCTTTTAAATTTATCCCCAAAAATATTTTTATAAATTCAATGAATTGTCACCCTTTCTCGTCACATGGTTAATGCTGATTATCATTATTTCATTTATTTTATTTTCATTGTTATATAAAATATATTTTTATTTTAACAAGCAAGGATTGCTTAGACCTAATTTTAATTTCAGGTCACATTTTATTAGGAATTTGTTTTAAATCTTCTCTCATCACAAGATTCGCTCTAAGGCCATATAGGCTTATTTATTTATTATTTTCTAACAACGTGATGTGCCCCTTCGTGACGACTAGGTGCCTCTAAGGGTGCCACTCACCCCATTCCTCGCTTTCCTTTGGCGCTGACGCGGTTCTTCAGATTCCACTAATGCGGCTCCAAGGGTGCCACTCATTTCCCTTACACGACATGCCCTTCAATACACACCACCATGCTCCAAGGGTGCCACTCTTTGCCTTTCCATTTTTCATGACATGCCCTTCAGGTTGCACCACATGCCCCAAGGGTGCTACTCGCCATTGATCAATTGGTAGACATCAAAAAACCCTGAGTCAATACTCCGCCTTTAATCTTAGGGAGACTAAGGGGCTCTAAGGAATAAGGCCCTCGGCTTATTGCGCCAAGTGCGTCCCCCTTAGAATCATCATGAGGATAGACTGCGACAGTCACTCACAACATCGTGGGTCTTCTGAACTAGGTAATCAAGTAACCTGCTACCGAGCCATGGTGGGAGTGTTAGTAGGTTGTGGCAAGGTCGCTGCCACACCTCTCCTCAACCTCTAGTAGTCGTATGTGACCTCTCTACTCTACATGTGATTCTGGTTGACAAGCTATCGTCACCCTACATCATCAATCTAATCATGTCAGAAATATATCCATAATCATATCATCTAATCAGATGAAAAATAATTAAGTATATACAACAATCAAAACCCCTAATAGTTCACTCCCTAACTCGGACCCGTGAGTCCAAGGTTCCATCGATGCCTCTTCATACTCAAGGTCAAACTCAGACACTCGGGTAAAACTGATTCAATAGCACATTTCTATGTCAATGCAACAAAACAACATGTTATCAACCCATAACGCCATATAAAAATCAAATGCATAGTATATTAACTGATCACTTTATGCATGCAAGTGTCCCTCAAAGAATAAGTTTTGCTCAAGGCGTAAGAGTGGGATGTTACAGAAAATATATTGAAAAAGAAAGATGAAACGAGTGTTAACCTATGGCATCATAAACAACCAGATGAATTTTTCTTTTCGTAGTTTCCAATGGTCCAAATGTTCCTTTTATAATTGCCATTCAAACTAGATGGATGTTGAGGAATGGTCAAACTATCTCAGCTGATAGTTTAATAGGAATGGATTCAACTTTCGGTACCAATAAATATGGGGTAAGGTGATTTTGAATGATTCATTAAGAAATGATTGTTTGGGTTGTGATTCATTGTGATTGATAGCTTAAACTTTGAATTTGAGTTTTATTAAATATCGCAGTATCAATTGTACACAATTGTGGCCTTTGACGACCAACAAATCGGGGTAACAATTGCATGGGTCATGACATCCCAAAATACATCCTTTGATATTGTGACATGGTTGAATCCAATAATGGATAGGTGTTATCAATGTCTCCCCCGAATGGAAAGTCAATGCATTCATGGTTGATGATGCAATGGATGAAATCGCAACTTTGAGGTAACTTCAATTTTATTTTCTCGTGACTTGTATATATCTTGTAATATTATCTCACGTAAATGTATCATTGAATCCTATAGGAGGGCCACACGTGTCGAGTGATATTGTGTATTTAGCACGTAAGGGAGGGCATGGAAAAAAATGTCTATAGGCTGGCCTCTACTTTAGTGCAAGAAAATGCTATGCTCGATAGGTTAATTTATATTATGAACTCTTGCCCCAATGTCGAATCAATAGTCGAGCATGTGGATAATTTTCACTAATTTTGCAAATGAGAAAAAGTTCTTGGATTATTTCATAGCACTTGGGTTACGGGTAATAAGCTTTGTAAGTTCACATACTCCACTTCCTTTTTTTTGTTTTTCCTTCCATAAATATTTCCTTTGCACTAACTTAGTTATTTCAATTAGGGATGGGGGTTAAAGGTTGTCGTAATTTCCGTCCATGCAAACCAAGAGACGAATAATTATGTGGAGACATACCATAACTTATTGAAGTCCAAATTTATATCTCAATCAAGAAAGAAATGTTCCTATATAATGATATGTTTCTCATATATGTTGTTGATACATGTAGAGTTGTATTATAGATCCAAATAAATTTTGAAAAAAGAAGGATATTTGAATAACCACAAGAAGGAGAAGTTGTTTGAATCCTCAATGGAGAAAGCTAGAAGAATTCCACATGATGTTGTTGGCCCCATGAAATAATATCCCATGCATATTGGGTGAGGAGTCAAATCGATCATGACAAAAAATACCTTGTGACCTGGTATCACAAGAATTTTATGGTTTGTGAATGCCCATGGTCTATTCGTGGAAACACATGCAAGCATACCATAAAGGTGGAGCGGTTGTACTTCCTGTCAAAGGGTTCAGAGCCATCATTGGATCAGAATTCATAGCCTAATATATTTGATGATGCAACACCTAATGCACTCAACAATCCTCTCGAGATAATTATGGAGACATCAATGGTTGATGTAAACGTTGACACGACCCCTGTGGCCATTGGGAGTGTTGATCAAGATGATGAGACACTTCAATTGGCTAGGGATGAATTGTTGGGATACCTATATGTTTCGAAATAGTACTCTCGCTACTTTAACCAACACTTGAGAGATGGTGTACCTAATTCAAAGGATGTTGGATGAGGCCAATAATTGGACACATATTGGATTTTAATTTGACACTTGGGCTGAGTGCTTTTGATTAATCTCTCAAGTGAAAGAAGAGCTTCCTCAACCCTACAAATAAAAGGAGGAGAAGAAGCAAAAGAAATAGAGTTTTAGAAACTGATTTAAATGTTAAACTTAGGAATGGTAGAAAAAATTAAAGTCAACAACTCAACTATCAACGATAAACTCATCGCTAATAACATTGAATTGTTTTTTAAATTGATATTGGATTCAAGAGATAGGATTGTCAAAAGAACCATATGAATGATATCTAGATCTACAATGATTTGAGACTGTTAAACATACACGATTTGACCTTAGATTCGAATACAATGTACTTATTCCTTTCCCTAGACAACCATGAAAGCTCATCCCTAAATAGTGTTTGGTTTCAATGGTACTTTTTTCCATTGTGAAAATTATCCATTTTATATTAAGTAAATATAAAAGTTTTACAACGTTGTCTTCTCAAGGATTCCTACAAACCAAAACCAACTGAAACACTCCTCCTCCAGGGAATACGAGTGTTACTTTTCATACTCAAGAAAAATAACAGTCAAGAAAAAACAAAATAGTAAGTCTAAAAGCCCACAACTTGGCCCACTTCAAAATATACAAAAAGATGATAGTTCCCTCAACTATCAATCTGAAAACTAAAGAAACACTACTTAATAACTAACAGGGCCCAGCCCAATTACAAAGCACACATAATCCCTACCAAAGGATTGGGAACAAAAAGGAAAAGCCAGTAAACTAGTAGATGCTGATAATATTTTCCATCCCCTCTCTGTTGTTATTCCAAGTACAATACAAGATGCCTCCGGCTCGCTTATTGCTTGTTTGGATAGGTGATCAACTTCAGTATTTAATTCTCTGTGAATGTGGTTATAACATATAAACTTAAAGTCCTTCACCATCTCCTTGATCCTAGATTTCCAGCCTTAAACCACTCATACTTTGAGACTACCTTTGTTTTCTAGCCAAGCAATCACCACTTTTGAATCAACCACTAAATGTAATCTGTTGATGGAAAGATGTAAAGCCAATCTTATCGCTGCCCAAGCCCCAAGTAATTCGACTTTAGTATTAGTGCCTTGACCACCATTAAAGGTCCATCTAATGCATGAATGATCTGGCATTTTTAGTACATCGCCCGCACCATAGTAATCCCCACTTTGATGCACTGCCCCATAGAAATATGCAATGGTAGTTTTATCCTGTAAATGAAATAACAAAATTTTTGGAAGTTTGTCTTTTTTAACTCCCTCGATGCTACTAGTTTGAGATAAAGTTTTATAGTAAACCTTATGGACTTTTGGCCTACTTCCTCATATATAGATAGCTTGATTCCTCCAGCCAAATATTCCAACACACCTGGGCTGCCAAAACAATAGGTACAGATTTATTTTCAAACCATTCATGTATGCATATCTCCAGGCTTGTGCCCATCCATTTATGTTTAAAACCCCCTGCTGATATAATCTTTTCCCATATTGCTTTTGAGAATGCACAATGAATGAAAATATGATCGATAGATTCCTACTGCTTTTACAATAAATAGTAATGCCCAAATTCTTCTACTGGATCAAGGATATCCTAAGCTAATATTTTCCTTTAATCCACCAACCTTATAAAAAGTTTGATTTTTAATTGCAAATTCCAGCGCCAAATAGATCTTTCCCATCCACCTATAGTGCTCAGATTCTTTGTTGTTAATATAGCCCTGTAGAAATTTTTAACACTTGGAACCCTTGATCTATCCCCCCCCGTCCACATTAATGAATCCTCCCTATCCTGTGGGAAAGTTCCCGAGTCGATTAAGTCCAATTTGTATCTGTCACATTCACTAGCTAAGGTACCAGATAGACCAATTTCATGACTTTTTAACCATTGTGGCCGATGAGTATGATCTGTCATCATTCTTCAGAGCCCGAGACAAAGAAAAAACATGTCTTTCGTGAAGTGCAACAATTAAATTATCGGACATAAGAGATTTCTCTCCCATATAAAGTATCTTATCTCTCCCTACATCAATGAGATGACCCTTTCCAGGATTCCATGATAGCCACTGTAGGATGAGATGGACAGATTTTATGAGGCCTCCCCAAATACATGAGGAAGACCGAGCCCGAAAGGTAAAAAAATCTGTACCAATTTGTCACTATCGTATGTGACAAATATTTGTCTTTTATTACCTTGTGCTAGATAAAACCCTCCATAAGGAATTTGCAGCCATCACCTGTTTAAAATCCATGAGATTTCTCAAACCCCATCCCCCATAATACTTAAGTAAATGTAACTGGTTCTAATTTGCAATGGTAATTTGAATATATATTTACAAATGCATGAAATATTTGTTGTAAAATTTATTATATCACTTGTATTTACTAATATCTATGAAGATTCTCCTGAACAAAGACCTCGTGGACAAAGAGAAGAAATTAATAGCTTGATAGTGCATTGCATTGTACTATTGATTTGTATTTCATACACCATACTCTTTGATTTTATTTTATTTTGTAACATTAAGCAACAATAACTTTTATTTTTTAACCATAAGCAACACTAACTTTTATTTAATAAATCCAACTGCATTAATTATAATTCTCCCTATGGAGTGACATGAGTCAAATTCCAATAAATTACGCCTTCTATCTTTTTTTTTAATAGTTTGATAACATCGTGATGGGGATCTTTATAATGAAAAAATGTAGAATCAAATGATATGCATGTAATAAGCACATATAAAAAATATTAAAACAAGTTATGCATAAAAAAGTTGAAGAAATGTCACAACAAGGATAGATGAAGAGAAGAAATCCGACTTTTGGCAGCAGATGATTGTTGTAAACAAGATTGTCTTCAACATGTGGACAGGAAGGCCATTGCAGTTGCTAGAAGGAGTATGGAACACATAAATAAGAATGGTATTCGAGAATTTGTCTTGAATTCACTCCTTTCAAACGCAGTTATGTCAAAAAGCCATGGCCATGGCCTATCTCCTATTGTTAGAAAAGTAAAGGACATGAGATTTAATGGTAATATTATTTGTAAGAAAGCGTGGTACAAGATATATAAGATTCCTCAAAGCACCTTCTATAAGTACCAACATTATTTCCAGCATGGACACATCAAAGCCATTCATGGTAACACCAACACATGCAAATCACGTGCACATACCGTGGCAGCCATCGAAATATTACACAAAATTGTAATGGATAATTCAGATTATTCACCAAACCAAACACGTCAAGTTGAAAAAGATGGAAGGTCTACTCCTTTAAGATTGTTGCCTTGTACTTACACACAAAGTTCTTTGTTAAATGAGATCAATGAGGCTCTTCAAAAACTCAATTACCCATCAATATCACAATCAACAATGAGCAAG
>SNQJ01S0205864.1:0-16428 GCA_010110895.2 Picea sitchensis | reverse complement strand
TGTATTGTGTATCTTCTGTGTTTTGTTTCCACATTTGTTTTATTTTATTGCTCCACGGTCCTGTTTTTCTAACACTTTTAACTTTCTTGATTTTATTAGGCAGAGTAAAAGTTGAGCTCGTACTGTTACTGATTCATATTTGAAAAAAGTATTATACATATTCTTAGTTCGATATCTTATATAATGCTTAGTTTTTTTCTTCCCAAATTTGTCAATATCAACAGTTTCTAATATTTCATCATCAATGTTGATAGATTCTCCTGCATATTTCAATTTAAATTTTATATTAAAAAAAAAAACCGAACATAAATTTACTAAACTATATATACAAGTGTTCATCTTGCATTATCTAAATTTATGTACATACCTATAGGTGATTCGTTTTCTTCTTCAATTTCGGTTTCAACGTCTTCTGCTTCAATTTCGGTTTCAACATCTTCTTCGACATTATGAGACAAATGTATTTATGTTTTTTGAAAAACATCAAATTGTAAAATTACAATCAATTATATTAAACAATATTTTAAATTTGAATTCTATACTTTTAATATAGACAATATGTGCATGCATACCTAGTTGGACTTCTTCTTGTTGAAAATCTCTATTTACATTATCATCGTTTCTTTCTCCAATATTTGTATGTTCTCGTTTCTTTCTCCAATAATGCTCTTTTCTTTGTTCGTTATGGAGAGTATCATCTTGAGTGCGATCAAATTTTCTCTTACGCAAACTTTTGTTTCCCATGAATTTTATAGTTATATGTAAAAGATATGTTCAACAAAGACTTCACCTTCAAAAAATGCTCAACATTTATCTTTCAACATATAAATTGTTATTCCAATAAAAACTTGAACAAACATCAATTTCCTTATTCAACAAAAACCAAAAAGATGATTCAAAACTTTGTTTAGGTGCTCTAGAAAACCACCCAAAAAGTGATGAATTATGTTAAACGTGTTCAGCTGAAAGTGTATTTCTATGATTTGGCACAAAATGAAACGATACGACACATGTCTTTTAATTTTTTCCAACTGACGAAATTTGCTCAACCATCTTTCGGCCAAAACAAGGTTTTTTCGGCCGAAAACCGTGGAAACCATTTAGTTTTGATAGTTTCCGTTACAATTTAGTCTTTCAGCCGAAAGAATATTGTTTCGTCCGAAAGATTCGTCTGACCGAAAACTAGAAATTGAGACTATATACAGAAACCAGAGAATTGCCCTAAGCTTACCTGAACTTTGGAGATTGCGGACTCCTACAAATACTCAGAATTTGGTTTCACAAATGACACCAACATTTGAAAAATTGAATCTACATTCAATTTCTATAATTTGTTTTCATTTTCATTAATTTTATCTAATTTTATTTAATTCTTTTTAAAAACCACTGCATAATATTTTCAGCAGACATTATGATTCAGTGAAATGAAATATCTGTATCTCTAAAAATACATAGTGAAAAATTTATATTCATAATCCTTAAACTGTTCTTTTCAAAAGAGTATTTTTAGATTTTATTTTTAAGTAAAAAATAAGATAGATACGTGGTGGAGGAAAACATGTGTCTAAAATCTGCAACGTTTTCATCTTGGTCAAATTCAAAAAATTCTAGAAATTATAATATTCATCTGTTAGATTCAAAATTTTAGTCATAATAAAATAGAGACTCTGTAGATTGTTGCAGTATATTTTGTTTGTTAAAAACATAATTTTAATAATAAATACATTGTTGGAGGAAAACATAACTCATTATCATTCCTTTCATGTTTAAGGAACATACTGTTAAACAATTGTCAAATTGACATATCAAATCTTAATAAAACATTTTTGAAAATAGTCATTGGAAAGCTAACAAAATTCGTCACAAGTTTTGTTGTTACTGTAAAGTGAAATTCTAAATAAAAAAAATACTTTTGTATGCCAGAAGTTGAAGAACTTGGGAAAATACAATTTGTTTTCTCATAAAACAAGCAAAATAGACACCCATCTTCATGATTTCACCCATAGTTCATATTTATGTTTGAACTCATTAGCTTTTGTCCTTTTAACTATATTAAGTATTCAAATTCAAAAAACAACACTTCATCTTCCATGGGTTTACAAAAGCTCACTCAAAATGTTAAATTTACATTAATTTATCAAAAATTCCAAGTTTAATATGATGATGATGGTAGTTAACGTCCACTAAGACTGAATTGGTCTATTGGATATTAAGAAGGTTAGGAATTACATGGAATTATTTAGAATTTTATTTTTGTTCTAAAAAATCATTAAGGGAAGCATTCTAACATCACCATAGTTTTGTCGATTCAAAAGGTCATGAAGGTTGGTAGTTTGACAAAAATTTTAAATTGAGATCTAATATAGGTATATATCGAACATTCTAAGAGAAAATGTTTTTCATCTTCAACCCTCTTAGTGTCAAAAAGGTGATATACTTTTTCATCCCATGATGTTTTGGGAATTGGCCAACCTAGTTTCACTATGGACCTCATGAGAATTAATTTTTATTTTATCAATGTTTATTTTCTTCTTTGCACTTGTCAAAATAGAGAGATAGTTTTGATCTTATAGATTAGGGTTGTTTACCTCCTTATAATATCTTAATTTTATTTTCCCCTCTAATACACATAGTATGAATTTGTAGAAGAGGGATTAGGAAAATTCATGCCAAAATGTGTACAAGTGCCCATTTGAAAATGTGAGACTTTATGTTCAAATATTTTCATGATGCCAACAAAATCCATGTCTTTGAATTTTCATATTTTCCTTCATTTTCTAGTATCAAATCTTCTTAGCAACTTATGTAGTCTTGAATGAAATTGACCAAAATTGCTCGAGTTCACTAAATGCATGCCCAAGGTTCATTTATAAGCTAAATTGAGTGATTCAAGTTGGATATTATGTGGTTTATCATTCCTCACCTCTCTACATTTTTAGATTTTCACTTTAAGCCAAAAAATTGTTGTTGTGCAAAAAATACTAAAATTATGCTCCATTTTTACATAGTGTGCAAAAAGTCTATGAGGCTTTTTAAAAATTCATGCCACATATTCCTCATGCATGATTTAAGGAAAGAACTCATAAATTTAATAATTTGTTCTACTAGGCACAAAACCCATGTCTTATATTTTCTTTAATTGTCTAGTGAAAGGCTCATTTGCCACTAGATCTCTTGCTTCGGTTGCCAATAGATCTCTAGCCTGTAACAATAATGGCACCTAGAGTTCCATTCACGAAGAAGAGGTTGGGGTAGAAACATGGTATGAGGTTTTGATGGAGATTAAGGAAGAAGAGAACCAACAAGTTGCAGAGGAGTCAAAGGACCATAATAACGTCAAATAAAATCCATTATGAATGTATTTTTTACATTATTATCATATTAGGACAATTTATAAGGCAAACCTCTTGTAAAAACACCTAGAATGTTAAACCAACAATCACTTTTTTGTATGTACTTAGTGATCTAGAAATATTCAGTTCTAAAAAACTCATCTAGAATTTTTGTAATAGATGTTGTTCCGGCACATCAAGTTTTATATTTATATAATGAAAATATGTTTAAAAAACATAGGAATAAATTAAATGTTCTCAATTACATTAATAAGGGTTAGTAATATTATTCGACACAAGAACTATCAACTTTATTATTCATACTTTATTGTTTTTATGTAAATCCATGCCATAATGACATGTAAGAATTGTTATTCATTGGAATAAATTTCATGTCAAGTATGTTATCCATAATTGCGTTATATTAAAATTTCATAATCTTCATATGAAGAAACTCCATAATATCAACTATATGGATAACACTAAAATAAATTCCATAATAACGGATATTATTATATTATATTATGTTAAGTAGATTATTTTCTGTAAATCCATGTCCACCACGACAAGGAATTTATATCAAAGTTCCATAGATGTATATTTTTTTCCATAGATGCAAAGTTCCATGAAATATTGGTAACACTAAAAAATAAATTTCATAATAACCAACAATATTATATTATATTATATTAAGTGGATTTTGTTTTATGTAAATCCGTTTCCACCATGGCAAGGTATTAATATCAAAGTTGGATAGATGCATATTTTTCCATAGATAAAAAGTTCCATGAAACCTCCCATCAATGAGGTGGAACTATAACTTTTGATCAAATTCCTACTAGTTCTCGAGAAAAAAATCAATGGAAAAGTGGTTGAGTTTGACTACTTTTTTAACTTACTCTTTAATACCACTACTCCATAATCTTTCACTAAACCCAATCTCATGTAAATCCACACATTAATAACACAAATCTTCATACATTATTTACTTTTCATGTAAATCTTCGCACATTAATAGCATTAAAACATTACATATTATATTGTATCAATAACACTACTTGTAATATTGACTTTTCATTTAAATTTTTAATTGTGTGTGTTTTTTTTAACAAATCAACAAAAATAATCATTGATTTATCATACCATCCAAATAAAAAAATTGAAACAATTCCTATCTACTTAGAGTGTTAGCTATTTTTATATGAGGTATTTCTTCAAATTCCACCTTCTTATCTAACTTTTTTTCTTATATATTTATGTAATATTTTCATAGTCCATATTGTTTGGCCTCTTACTATCATTTTTCATGTCTCATACAATAATTTAAAGGTCTACTTTTTTCTTTTTTTATTTTCTTTTTTTATTTTTTGTTTTTTTATAGCACATTGATATTTTTTTCAAGTAATGTTTGATTACTAAACACTGTCTCTTATTATAACTTTTTATGGCTCACAAAACAATCTAAAGGTTTATTGTTTTAAACCATCAAGTTCTTTTTTTCATTGCAATTGTGTTTGATGTTCATTTTTTCAGTTTTCTTAGCCCAGGTTTGAACTTGGAAGTCAAGTATTGCCTTGCTAATTTGCACCCATTTTGGCACTATGGTGAACATGAAGCTGGGACAAATCGACAAAGATTATCTTGTAAATTGTGTGAGCAGAAAATGACAGGAGAATTGATTCTAAACCATGATAGTTGTCCTTGATTGGACAACTATCATGGTTTAGAATTCAATATCGACTTTGTAGTATCATTTTTTATTCAACATCCACTAAATATTATATATCGATGTTTTTCCATACGTATGTGCTAATGTGTTTATTTGATATTTTCGTGGTTTATATGTTAAAAGAATAAAACTAATTTTTTAAATTTTTTAATATTGGTTGCATTTTTTGTTTTTACTTTTGTGGAGTTTTTCACCAATATTACCAAGAAGTTGTATTCTTAACCCTTCCTAGCTTTTTGTCAATGTTGAACTTTTAAACAATGATTTAGATTATTAAAATTGTATATTTATTTTATTAAAATTGTAATTTCAATTATTTAAATTTATTCAAAAACCAATTTTATTCCATAAATACAATTTATAATGTAATTTACAGTTAAAAATACAATTTATAAATAATGAATTTATAGTTAAAATGATTTTCTTGAACTAATTCTTTCCAGATTCTTATAAAAAAAATGGGTAACACATAAAAGTCAATAAATACCCCTTATCCCACTTTTGTATTTAATGTGCTACTGTAACAACCCCCCTTCAATACGACTACAAGCGATGCAAAAGTGCAATTTTTTTTTTGTTAATAGGCAAGAAGGCGATGACAACAATAGTTAACCACACAACTAATGAAGAACGCAAGAACACAGTCCAGGAAATAGACATCTATGACTCCAGGCACTGGCACAAGAGCAGCTGGGTGAAACATGTGTAAACAACAAGGAGAAAAGACTACTCGTCTGACGCAAACATGACCACACCTACAAGCTAAGGGACAACATCCCCATACCAACACCACGGCCCCAATGACCATTTGAATAGAACCTCGATGGTGTGAAACCAACGCATGATGGCATTCAACCCAAGCGTCAATAGCAACTTACAATGAATAACAATACTCACATGGAAGGCACAGAGTCCAGCCAAGTTATCATTTGCCTCTATCCGATGGGGCACACCATGATCCCCTCATTAGGACTCATGCCGTCCCCAGGTGATATGTGAAACAATAACCCTGGTTCTACCTAACCTATGTGAACGAAGGACTCAAGATAAATCTGACGCGCCAAGGGCCGAAATAACTAACAGGGATACTACGCCTATGCCCCCAAGCAACGAGTAGTCAAGAAGCAAGAAGACATTTCTCAACAAAGCGCAATCCAATAAATGATTCGTCGATGACCAAGAAGCCCCAAGGTCAAGCAAGAAGTATAGGCGCGAAGGGTAGACTATTGTAACCAACCATCCCATAACTCAACATTATGACTTGTCTAATAAAGAATCCTATTATGTAACATCTCGCTCTGGCGCACTGAGCGAACTTATTCTTTGAGGATACTTTCTCGCAAGTGATCCATATTATTATGCTATTAAAACATTTGATTTTGATTATGAGGCGTTATGGGTTGATGACATGTTTTTTTACTGCATTGACATAGACAGGTGCTATTGACTCGGTTTCACTGATTGTGTAGGATCTTGGACCTCGAGGATGCAGAGGCATTGATGGAACCCCTTGGAATCTGGATTGAGTTGGGGAGTGTACCATTGGGGTTTGATTGTTTTACTGTGATATTAGTGCATTTGATTATATGATATGATATGGATATATTCTGACATGATTTGTTGATGATGCAGGCTGACGATAGCTTGCCGACCAGACTCACATGTGGGGTAAAGGGGTCATGCATGACTACCATAGATGTTGAGGGAGAGGTGTGGACAACAGCCCTGCCATAGCCTGCTAGCACTCCCGCTGTGGCTTGAACTGTAGGTTAACGTTTACCTAGTTCGAGAGGACCCACAATGCCATGAGGGCAGACTGCGACACTCGCTCACGATGATTCTAAGGGGAGCGCAATAAGGCGAGGGCCTTATTCCTTAGAGACCCTTAGTCTCCCACAAGTTCACCTGGCAGAGTATTGACTCCAGGGGTTTTTGATGTCTACCAAGTCATTCAAGAGGCGAGTGGCACCCTTGGAGCAAGTGGTGCGTCCGGAAGGGCATGTAACGCAAGAAAAATGGAAAGAGGTGAGTGGCACCCTTGGAGCACGTAGTGTGTCCTGAAGGGCACGCCACGCAAGGGAAACATTTTAAGGCGAGTGGCACCCTTGGAGCACCTAGTGCGTCCTGAAGGGAACGTCGCGTTGTTGATGATAAATGAATGAACCTAGATGGCCTTAGGACGAATAACGTGTTAAGAATTTTTAAAAACAAATTCCCTAATAAAATGTCACCCAACATGAAAATTTAAGGTCTAAGTCTAAATTATGCTAGTGGTAAAATTTTATCTATCTATTTAAAAAAAATAAAAAATAAAAACAACATAAATAATAATTATACTCTTCGTTAAATCTTATAACAATAAGGGGGTAAGCAATTTAAATGATTCATAAAATATGTTAGGGTAAAATTTAGAAAAAAAGGAGGAAATAATTGTTTTATTATTTATGATAATTTAAAATTATTAACTAAAAAGGGAAAAAGGAAAAAGGGGGTTAATTTGTACACCTTCCAATTTGAGTCCTAAATGAAAAGGGGAAAGAGGGAAATCTAAAATATTAGGAAACTAGGAAAAGAGGGAAACATAAGAAGAAAAGGGAAACCCAAGGGAAAAAGTAGAAAGTCAAACTTAGTAAGGTATCTACCATTAAGAACTTTCTAATTTAAAATTAAACTAGCAAATTGATAATGGGAAAAGTCATTAAAACCTATAAGAGAATTTGGGGACACCTAGGAGTGATTCTAGGAGTGACTCTAAGTGGGTGAGGGAAATAAGGGAAATTAATTAATTAAAGAAATTAATTTGTGGAGGAATGAAGGGGATGGGTGACACTTGTACGGGGAGGAATTTTTAGGATTTATTTTTAAAAACTTAATTAAATGAGATTTTAGGAAAGTAAGGGACTACGAAACTCTATATAATGAAGGGAGGAGATGGAGGAAAGATCTCTTTTGTTTGTGTAACGTTACGCTGCAGAAATCTCTACTTGACTGACTTATCTTGTGGGAGTTGGGATACCTAGCTCCATGAGGAGTGGTAGCTCAGCCTTGCGAGGCGAGATGGGAGCTAGCCAAAATCTCTGGATAGTGTGTGTGTGGCCCCTTTGTGGCTCGGGGGGCTAAGGGGGAAGAAGAGTACCCATGGCATTAGCTGGGAGGTATCGATGAAGTCTCAACGGTCGGCAAGCGGGAGTTTCAGTTCCCTAGCAATGTAAAAAAAAAAATGATTTCAGTTCCCTGTCTGCGTTTTTATAATTGGAGTCTTGAAATGAAAAGCGTTTTTGTTATCCCGGTCTGCAATTTTTGCTTGGGATGCGATTTTTATTTTTATGCTTTTAATTCATTAAGAAAACAAAAAAAACCGTTATTTTTATCTCTGTCTACGTACTATTGAGTGACTCTGTCTTTGTTTTATTGGGTACTCCAGGCGAAGGAAAAACAATTCCCTTATCCCTGGCTGCGATTAAATTGTAAATTTGTTGAATTAACCTTTTCCTCTACGTTTAGTTCGTGTAATGACTATAATAATGATTTTCCTCTATGATTAGTATGGTGCACTGGATGTATAAGATTGGGCTGCGATTTTGCATTAAAAAAAATACTACTATGTGAATACACTTGTTGCCTGGTGATTGCCCATGAAGAAGACTGTGTTTTGCCAAAAAAAAAATAACAACTGCTAATTGATGCCTTGTTGCCTGGCAATTTTCCATTCAAATGTGATTGAGCTTGCTATAAATGACCACCAATTTTCAATTTAAATATGAATGTATTTACTACCTTAAAGACTTTGATTTGCCACTTTTAAAAGACCGAGTCATTGCCGGATTTTTCGTCCTGCATTGTTTCTTTTACCCTGAGGGCGTTCCATGGCTGGATAATACGCTGACATTTGATTTATTAAGAGTGCATTTAGGTAGTGACTTATTTCTCTGCGGTTTCCATTGATAAGATTTCATTTTTGTAACGAATTACATTGCTCTGGCAATTGCCATTTTAAGACTATTATATTCCACAATTACTGCTCTGCGTTTGATCCTGAATGCATTCCATTTAATGACGACATGCGTTTTTCACAACATTTAATTTAGCAATTGCATTTGATAGCTCCTCCCTTAACCGCCTTGATCAGCACAGCCTTTAAGTTGATTTGATAGCCCATGTTTAATGTACAAAGTAGTTACCGCAATTGATTAACATATTTACACAACCTCTTCATTTGTTTAGACAACCCTTTAACTAATTTAGAACAATCTCATCCTTCAGATTTAACATTGATTAAACTAAAATTTCAGTAAGAATGTAAGTTGGGTTATAGTGGTATCATTGACTTAATTAAACGGGCTAAATTTGATTTTCTTTAATCTTAAATTGATGATACCTTGATGACAATTTATAAATTAATGTCGACAACAAGCGTGATCATTGCAGCTCGTACATTGATTCTGTTACTGAATGTTTAGGAGGTTAACTGCTATGTGGAATGGTAATTGGGTGATTAATCTCATAATTCCAATTTAGATTGTCCTTAATGTTAATTTAAATTGACGTATATTGACATAATTGCAATTTAGAATTGTTGAATTCAATGTTAATATAAAATTGCAATTGGTGACTAATTGGAGCTTGACTTACTATTAGATTTGTAATCTATGTTAAATTTAGACTGTCAGTATGGAATATTTTAGATGTGTTATTGGTTGGGTTGTTGACGAAGCCTTGTTGGTTAGGGTATTCCTTGTTTTGTCCTCTGGCGTCTCGTTGACCTATTGTTGGGGTGTGGGTGTGGTTTTGTGTCAATTGTTTTGCCTCCTAGCGCATCGAAATTTTTATCAAGAGTCCTCAGTCCTGATAGCCTATGTTGTGTTTCTATCACTTGCAAATGACATGATTCCTAATGAGGGGATCATGACATGCCTTATGGGTTAGCGGAGAATGATATCTTGGTCAGAGTCAGTGCTTACCCTGTGAGTGTGGCTGAGCATCGTATGTTGACTTTGGTGCAAGGGTCGAACGCCTTCAGGCATTAGGTCCGTGTGCCTTGAGGTTCTAGTCTTTGTTCATCTAAGCCGTGATGTCGGGATGGGGATATTGTCCCCTATCTTGTAGGCATGTTTGTGTTGATTCGGGTGGGTAGTTGTCCTCCTTTTTATTTGTGCATGTCATGCCAGTTGTCTTGAGCCTGTGTGTAGTGTCATAGTAACCTGTTGCCTGGACTGCATGTTTGCATTCGTCATCAGTGGTGTGGTTAAACCATTTTCATCATCGCCTCTTGCCTCTTAACCCCTAAAAAATAAAAAATAAATCCTCTTCTTGTCGTAACGATGGGGGCGTTACATATGGTATCAGAGTGGGTTCAACCCGCGACTAGGGATCTCTATGGATTTCATTGATATGATTTGATTATAATTTTTCTAATTGATTTGAATTGTATGCGTGCAGGTAATCATAGTTATAGGACATCGTGGAGTCATACGACGAGGTTCTAGTGGAGGAGGCGCGACGCCTCCAGTAACATCCATGCCTGAGGGATCTAACCCCTAGGCAGACAAACAGGTTGTTGGCTAGAAGCAGATAGCAGTTGGTGATGTGGTCGGAATGATGAGATCTCTTCAGTGCATGTCTGAGGAACTGATCAGTCATTTGGATAGAGATGAGGCCAGAGTGCCTGCACCCCCTGAGGGTCCACCACACGCTCTGGTTAGTACTGGTAGCATTCACCGAGAGCTTGAGAAGGTCAAATTTCCTGAGTTCTTTGGTGCCCCGGACGATGTAGCTGCTAAGGCATGGTTGGATAATATGGCGATGTGCTTTGCACTTCACGATTATACCTCCAACATGAAGGTCCACATGGCGGTCTTCCAACTAAAAGGAAATGCTCTTCTATGGTGGAAGACGCTCCTACCGCAACTGAACATGGTCGTCAAAGACGTGTCATGGGAACTGTTCGAGGAATGGTTCCGAGAGAGATACCTATCAAAGGAATTCATTGAGCGTCAGCTCAATGAGTTCAACGCCTTATGATAGGGTGGTCATACGGTGCTCGAGTACGAGGCCCGTTTTATGGAGCTGCTCCGGTATGCTCCGCATCTTAACATTGAGAAACTTAAGGTCAACAAGTTCGTGTTCGGCCTTAAAGGAAACATATGTGCAAAGGTTAGGATTTTGATGCCTCAAACCTTGCATGATGTATTCTAGAAGGCCCTCATAGAAGAGGAGGATCTTATCAGTGGGGGTCAGACCAGGACTCCAACAAGACCAACAGGGCAGGTGTCATCTGGTGCACAGCAGCATCAGACACCAGCCAGAAATACGCCAGGGTATCATGGATTCCAGAGGGGATCCACTTTCACTACACCTCGGCGACCGATGCCTCAGTAACAAACACCTTATTGGTGACCATAGCATCAACAACAACGTCGACTGCAACAACAACAGTTCAATCCTGTTCAATAGAACAGACCAGGATTCTAGGCCGGTGGGCCATCATCTTCTACTTCGGGTACCAGGACTACTGGGTCGAAGAAGGGGTGGTGGACGTGTGGGGAGCCACACTACTAGTGCAACTGCCCCATGGAGAGGACTAGAGCATCTGGATCAGCTGGACCCACTACCGTGGGAGATTTGGGCAAGGTCCATTGGATTCATGCAGCAGTGCATAACCGCCAGGCAGAGCATCATTCGACTGTGCTTGATATGACAGGTACCGTCACTGACTAGACCCTTAGTATTTTGATAGATCCCAGTGCTACCGAGAGTTTCATTTCTGGTGCAACGCTAAAAAGGATTAAGGTAAAGGCAGTCGAATAGGATGAGTTTAGCTTCGTAGAGATGGCCTCGAGAGCCAAACAAAAGGTTGGAGGAAAGGTTATGGGCTGTATCCTTAACCTGGGAGAGTTTGTCACCAGGGCCAACCTATACGTCACAATCTTAGGGTCTTATGACATCATGATCGGTATGGACTGGTTGGAATCACATGAGGCGATACTCAACTGCAAGACAAAATGGTTGATCTTGGTCGATGATGAGGGACAAAGACGTGTGATTGTAGGTTGGAACCAAGTATTTTCCCCGAGGTTCATCTCTTCCTTTCATCTTTGGAAGAGCATGCACAAGGGGTGCAAGCTTTATGCGATCCTTGCATTAAACGAGAAGGGAGTAGTGGAAGGTCTAGAACACCTTCCGGTGGTGAGAGAGTTTGCAGACGTATTTCTGGAGGAGTTACCTACGATGCCACTGGAGAGGGAATTGGAGTTTACTATAGACCTAAAACTGGGAACTGAACCAATAGAAAGAACACCTTATTGGATGTCGACCCCGGAGTTACAGGAGTTGAGAATGCAACTGAAGGAGTTGCTGGACCTGGGACTGATACATCCAAGTGTGTCACCGTGGGGTGCGCTTGTTATTTTCATACGAAATAAGGATGGGTCATGGAGGCTCTGCGTTGACTACCGTCAATTGAACAAGGCCAGGATCAAGAATCAGTATCCGTTGTCGAAGATTGATGATCTGTTTGATCAGATGAAGGGCATGACGGTTTTCTCAAAGATTGATTTGCGATTAGGGTATCACTAGTTATGGTTCAAGGAGGATGATGTCCCTAAGACTGTCTTTAAGATGACATTTGGACATTACGAGTTTAGTGTTTTACCATTTGGACTAATAGATGCCCCAGGGGTATTCATGACTTTGATGAACGAGGTGTTCCGCGAGTACTTGGACAAGTTCATCCAAGTATTCATTGATGATATCTTGATTTATTCTCAAACGATGGAGGAGCATGACGAGCACTTACACTTGGTACTACAGTGTTTGGGAGAGCACAATTTGTATGGGAAGTTGTCCAAATGCTCATTTTATCAATCGAAGATTCACTACTTAGGGCATGTCATTTCCGGTGAAGGTATCGTCGTAGATCCAGCCAAGGTTGAGGCTATTATGGAATGGACTGTGCCGACGAATGTTCTGGAAGTGCGTAGATTCATGGGTTTAGCAGGACACTATCGACGGTTCGTCGAGGGATTTTCGAAGATAGCAAATTTGATCACGGAATTGCAGAAGAAAAGAAAGAAGTTTGTTTGGACCGAGAAATGTGTGGAAGCATTTCAGAGGCTCAAGGAGTTGTTGACAACAAAACTGATACTAAAGGTCCATGACATGGACGTGGATGTCTTGGTATGCACTGATGCATCCAAGGAAGGCTTAGGCAGAGTCTTCATGCAAGACGGATGAGTGATCGCTTACATCTTGAGGAAATTGAGAAGGCATGAGGAGAACTACGCAACGCACGATTTGGAGTTGTTAGCCATTGTATATGCCTTGAAGGTTTGGAGACACTACCTTGTTGGATGAAAATTTAAACTAAAGACTGACCACTATGGACTACAACACATCTTTACGCAAGGCGACCTGAATCCACGACAATGAAGTTGGTCGAAATTGCTTAGCGAGTACGACTTCGAGATTAATTACATAAAAGGAACAGTGAACAAAGTGGTAGATGCATTGAGTCAGAGACCACACATCTTTTCAGTGATACCTCTTCAGATGAATCTACGTGAAAACATTCTAACTTTACAATGTGATGATGAATGGTACAAAGAGGTTGAGGGTTTTATCAGACAAAACACAATGATGGTATCAAGATTTGAAGAATTTTCGTTTGATGATGATGGTTCATTGATGTTTAAAAATTGGATTTACGTACCACTGAAGGACAAGTTGAGGATGTTGATCCTAAGCGAGGCTCATAAAGAAGTTTACATGGCTCACCCGGAAGTCACGAAGATGAGGGTAGACCTTAAACCCTTATTGTTCTAGAAGGGAATGAAGGCAGACATAGTCAACTATATGGCCAGATGTCTAGAATGTCAGCAAGTAAAGGCTAAACATAGACACCCAACAAGATTACTACATCAATACGCTATTCCAGAATCGAAATGGGAGGTTATTTCGATGGATTTTATTGTTGGATTGTCGTTGACAACAAGGAGACATGACTCAATTTTTGTAGTAGTAGACACTTTGATGAAGAGTGCTCACTTTATTCCTGTGCATACAACGTATCAGGCACATGACATAGCTAGAGTTTTTGTCAGTGAGATTGTGAGGCTGCATGGTGTTCCTAAAAGGATTATATCCAATCAAGGATCGGTGTTTACTAAACGATTTTTGACGATTTTCCAAGAGGCCTTAGGAACCCAACTTAACTTCAATACGACATATCACCCGGAGACTGAAAGGAAGACCGAATGAATGAACCAAACCTTGGAGGACATGTTGCACATGTACATGATGGAACAAGTAAAGTGTTGGGAAGAATTCTTTCCACTGGTGGAGTTCACTTACAACAACAGTTACCAAAGCACCATTAAGATGGCGCCTTTCGAGTTTCTTTACGGGTGACCGTGTCGGATTCCTTTGAGTTGGGATCGACTTGAGGATAGGGTCCTGGTGGGACCTGAAGTGATCCAAGAAATGGATGAGAAAATGCAACCAATAAGACAAAGGATTAAAGAAGCACAGGATCGACATAAGAGTTATGCTGATGCGCATCTTGTTGACTGTAGTTACGAGGTCGACGATCGAGTCTTCTTGCGGGTTAAACCACACAAGAGTTTGATCAAGTTTGGAAAGGGAGATAAATTCTCTCCTAGGTTCATGGGACCTTTCGATATTGTGGAGAGAAAGGGGTCCGTGGCCTATCGACTAGCCTTGCATGATTCTTTGAGGCATATGCAAGATGTTTTTCATGTATCTTTTTGGAAACAATATATTAGTGATCCTACACATGTTATTGACATGATTTACTTGTAGGTATCGGACGAGGGGTGGCTCACGGCTGAGCTGATCCACATCTTGGATCATCTCATTCGATAGCTATGATGTCGAATAGTAGATCAGGTCAAGGTCTAGTGGGACAACTATAGTCCACACTCGATGACCTGGGAGGACGCATATGATATGCACAAACAGTTTCCATTTTTGTTTGATAGATAAAATTATGATACTGTGATACACATTATTTTGACACTTATACTATGAAACTTTGGGAAGAAGTTTAGACGAAGAGGGGGGTGTATGTAACATCCCACTCTGGTGCACTGAGAAAACTTATTCTTTGAGGACACTTGCTTGCAAGTGATCTGGATTATTATGCTATTAAAACATTTGATTTTGATTATGAGGAATTATGGGTTGATGACATGTTGTTTTACTACATTGACATAGACAGGCTCTATTGAATCGGTTTCACTGAGTGTGCAGGATCTTGTACCTTGAGGATGAAGAGGCATTGATGGAACCCCTTGGAATCCGGATCGAGTCGGGGAGTGTACCATTGGGGTTTGATTGCTTTACTGTGATATTAGTGCATTTGAATAGATGATATGATATGGATATATTATGACATGATTCGTTGATGATGCAGGCTGACGATAGCTTTCCGACCAGACTCACATGTGGAGTAAAGGGGTCATGCACAACTACCAGAGATGTAGAGGGAGAGGTGTGGAAAGAAGCCTTGACACATCCTACTAGCATTCCTGTCGTGGCTCAAACTGTAGGTTAACATTTACCTAGTTCAAGAGGAACCACAATGCCATGAGGGTAGAATACGACAGTCTCTCACAATTATTTTAAGGGGCGCACAATAAGGCAGGGGCCTTATTCCTTAGAGGCCCTTAGTTTCCCACAAGTTCACCTGGCGGAGTATTGATTCCAGGGTTTTTTTATGTTTACCAAGTCAGTCAAGAGGTGAGTGGAACCCTTGGAGCACGTGTTGTGTCCTGAAGGGCACATCGCGCAAGAAAAATGGAAAGAGGCGAGTGACACCCTTAGAGCACGTAGTGCGTCCTGAAGGGCACATCGCGCAAGGGAAACAGATTAAGGCGAGTGGCACCCTTGGAGCACCTAGTGCGTCCTGAAGGGCACGTCACATTGTTGATGATAAATGACTAAACCTAGATGTCCTTAGGATGAATAACATGTTAAGAATTTTTAAAAAAAAACTCCCTAATAAAATGTCGCCCAACACGAAAATTTAAGGTCTAAGTCTAAATTATGCTAGTTGTAAAAGTTTATCTATCTATTTAAAAAAAAACAAAAAAAACAACATAAATAATAATTATACTCTTCGTTAAATCTTGTAACAATAAGGGTTTAAGAAATTTAAATGATTCATAAAACTTTGTTAGGGTAAAATTTAAAAAAAAAAGGGGGAAATAATTGTTTTATTATTTATGATAATTTAAAATTATTAACTAAAAAGGGAAAAAGGAAAAAGGGGGTTAATTTGTACACCTACCAATTTGAGTCCTAAATGAAAAGGGGAAAGAGGGAAATCTAAAATATTAGGAAACTAGGAAA
>SNQJ01S0205863.1:3627-16428 GCA_010110895.2 Picea sitchensis | reverse complement strand
GATGAGTTTTTGTGCAAGAGGGAAGTTTTGGGAAAAAGAGCCCCACACTCATTCACCCCCCCTCTAAGTGTGGTAGGTGTGTCCCACAATATTATCAATAACCTAATTACCATCATTTATTAACTCTAAAATTGAATTTAATTTTGCCTTAGTTTTAGAAATAGGGCGTTACAGTTAGCCGACCTAATTACAAATCTCGAAACTATCCTGCATCTACTATTAATTGACCAAGATCAACAAGCTTTGTAACTGACAATTAGTCCTGATGATGAATCCCGATTCAAATTCGAAACATCGATGACAAAAATGACACCAACTGTGGATTATACGGCAATAAACTTCGAAACTACTCACCACAAAAATCTAAAAACAATAACCTACTAAAAATAAAGTTTTAGCTCAAGACCTTGAGCCTAGTAAAGGGAAACAAATTGCCATGTCATGTAGTTCTAGTTCATCTAAAGACTCTTCTCATTATGCTACTTTACATTCCATTCCCCCAAATCGTGAGCCTAAAAATACCACCTTTGGTGATATGCACTCTGAAGCATCAACAAATTAAGGCAATAAGTGTGCCAAGGTAGACTTACATACACATAGGGCATCATCATCTCAAAGTAGTGGAAACAGGAGGACAACCTCCCACAAAAAACATAAATTTTAAAGATTATTTTATGATGACTCTTTTCCTTACAGTCTTTGGACATATTCATACTTTAAGTTTTTGGACAACATACAACATTTATCTATTTTTTGGCATGGTTGAATGATTTTTGGGAGTCACAAGTGTATTTATGACACGATTATTTATTTGGGGGTTGATGGATGTGCATTTATTTTATGGCATGACATACATGATAATTTTATGGAGGTACAAGGGTATATTGAAAAATTAAACAATAAAGTTACATAGGGGTCCCCAACTATTAGTTTTTTTTTTCCACAAGAAAAAATGCTCTTTATATTCATAAGGATATAAAAATTTACAAAAACTGTCTTCTCGAAAGACAGATCACAAAGGAAGAAATGCTAAATGCTTGGAGCAATCCATGACTGTCAAGACTATCAAATCCTATTCTCATCTATGATCAGTTTTCAGATCAATGGATTTTCAGAATAAAACTGAATATGACAATTCAAAGCTTAATCTTGATGGTTGGTCCTTCATTGCCATCCTCCCATTTTGTAAAGTAGATTTGGCCTGATGGTAGATTCAATGCTCTTTTAGAAAGGGTATCCGCCTCGCTGTTTTCCTCTCGGAAAATGTGATTGAATGAGAGCTTTCTAAATAGTAGTGTAGCATCTTTGGATCTCTCTTTCCAGCATTCAAGGGCTGCCACCTGGAAGTCAACTAGACCATTCAACCAATCGATAGTAATTTTTGAGTCTCCAAGAAGTAACAACTCATCGGTGTGGCGACTTGCCAGAATGAGAGATGCCCACACACCCAAAAGTTCTGCCTTCATGTTAGATCCCTGTCTGCAGTTCAGTGTCCAGCGAATGCAGGTGTGGGAGTTTAGAGAAATGTTTCCCCCGACTCCACAAAGAGCGCTCCCTTGTTGTGACACTCCATCGAACCAGGCCACTACCCTGTCAATTGGGAAGGCAAATTTGTGCCTTATGGGAGGCAGAACATTTAAGATCTTACTTGAGTTGGTCGCCTCAGCAAGAATGTAGTTTGACACTCTATGAATTGATGGAGTCTTCTCTTTAAAAATCACTGTGTTCTTGGCCTTCCAGACTTGCCAGCAAAGGTGGACAGGGAGCATTGTATGAGTTCTGTTATCATTGAACCATTTGCGAAAGCAACAGTGAACACTGGAACCCGACCATGAAGAGGTGAACTTTATCGCCATTGATAGAATAGTCCAGATCGAGAAGATGAAGGAACAATGAATGAAGACATGGAGTATTGTTTCGCTGGAATGTTTGCATAGGATACAATGATTCGGGCCCTCCCAGCCTCGAGCTTGCATCTTTTCCCAGACTAGTAATTTGTTTTCGATCAAGAGCCACACAAATAGTTTGAGCTTCAATGGGAATTCGTCACTCCAAATCCTCTGTCTCCAGCTAGCATTTAATGGATTCCAGATATTTAATGCCAAAGCTTGGTATACATTTTTTTGCGTTAAGCAGGCTGGAACAGTCTCCTCCTGTCCAGATGAGGGTATCCGACTTTTCTTGTAGTCGCACATCAACTTCCTTTATGAGATGGATGAAGCTGTCCCATTCGATTATAAACTCGGAGTCCAGCTGAAGATCCGAGCCTTTGAGCCATGTGTCACCTAACGGTCCCCCTTTGGTCGGAATGCAGAATTGATGCAAGAATATGAGGCTCTTATCTTGAAGGTGCACGAGAAGAGAAGGAGAGAGCATGGATTTTCTGCCCAAGCCCAGAATGCTGTCTCTACCGACTTCAATCAAGCAACCATTTCCTGGTTTCCACGAAGTCCACTGTAGAATGATCGAAAGGGAGGATGAGAGATGTTTCCAGGACTGTGAGACTTTTGTAGGGTGCACCGAGGCGAATCTGATCCAAATGTGAACTGGTAGTTGATGGATATATTTATCTTTGATTACTCTACTCCATAGGCCAGGTTTTGTTAAAATTCTCCAAAGGGTGTTAGCCGAGAGAGCCCTATAAAAGAGAGGCAGATTTTTAAGGCCCCAACCTCCCATCAACTTTGGTTTTGATATTACCTCCCATATGCTGAGGTGAAAACCTTTGTTCTTATTACTTCCGGTCCAAAGGAATGTAAAGATAAGTTGACGAAGGGTCTTCAAAACAGAAGCAGGGATGTGGGCTAATGCCATCCAAAAAACTGGGAGACTTTCCAAGACAACTTTTATCAGAACATACCTACCTCCCATATAGAGCAATCTGTCTTGCCAATTGTGTATTCTTCCTTCAAATTTGTCTATTAGCCAGGTCCAATATTTTTTTGTATAGGTGGAGGATTTTAAGAAGTATCCCAAATAGGTAAATCCCTTCGATAGCTCAAGAGAAAAAATTCCGAACAACTCTTTTAATTCTGCTTGCAAAGTATCCCGAGCATTCAAAACCAGGAAGACGGATTTATGGACATTGATTTCTAAACCTGAAATAGCACAAAAGGTAATTAAGATAGAGTGAATGATGGTCAATTCAACAAGATTGGCATTCAACAAGATCAACACGTCATCTACAAAAAGGATATGTAGGATATGTGTCAGCCCCATGACTTTTATCCCTTTCAAATGCCCATCTGCTTGGCTATTCTTGAGTAAGATGCTGAGTCCTTCCAGGATCAAAATGAAGAGAAGTGGTGAGAGTGGGCATCCCTGACAGAGCCCTCTCTCACAGTGAAAATCCTTTGTAGCTTCACCATTGATCAGAATAGAAAGGGTGGCCAAGGAGATACAACCCAATATCCAATTGGTTGTAATGATGTCGAAGCCACTCTGTATNTTTCATAAAGTTCTAGTTAATGCAATCAAAATCCTTTCTGAGGTCCAGCTTTAGAAGAATGGATTTTAGTTTTTTTGTCTTTATGCTGTGTATGCATTCTTGTGCAACACCAACGACATCAAGAATTTGTCTTCCTTTTAGGAAGCCAAGCTGTTTTTCAGAAAGCGCCCAGGAGAGAAAGGGACAAAGTCTTATGGCAATGATTTTTGAGATTATTTTGTAACAGAGGTTACAGAGTGATATAGGACGGAAATATTTAAACTGTCCGGGAAGATTTGATTTAGGAATCAAAACAATAAAGGTGTTATTTAGCTGAGAGTTTAATTTTCCTCTGATTCTCGCATCCTCCACGACATCCAGGAGGTCCTTCCACATAAGATCGAAAAAATGGAGGTATAGTTCGACCGACCAGCCGTCGGGTCCTGGAATTTTCTCCTTCTTAAAACCTTTGATAACCTCTAACAGTTCCTCCTTTGTACAGGGGGATTCTAAAGCTAAAGCCTCCTCGGTTGTGACCATATTTGGGAAGAGGCTAGATGTTTCTGTCTGAGCTGCTAGTGAAGGTGCTGGTGTTGCCTCGAAAAAAGCTTTATAATGATTGAAGGCCGCCGATTTGATGTCTGCCTGTGATTGGTGTAATATTCTGTTCTCATCTTCTATATCCCAGAGGTGCTTTTTTGGTCGGCGAGAGATGGCAACTCGGTGAAAGAAGCGCGTATTTTTATCCCCTCCAGCAAGCCAGAGCATTCTTCTTTTCAAGCGCCATCTCTCCTCGTCTTCCTAAAGATATTTATTCCGGGCTTCCTCCAGACAGTGAATCCTATAGTCTAGATCCGCGCGACTGTGGACCTGTAGCTTAAGTTTTAGAAGGTCTTCCATCTCATGTTCTATGCTGTTTAGTTCGGCCTATTCCGATTCCTTTTTATCCTTTAACCAATGTATAGTTTGTTATTTTAATCTGGAGAGATTTCTGGTCAGGTTACCTTGGGTGTCTCCAGGAATAGTGAGGGAACTGTCATTCCAAACCGATTTAACCATACTATTAAATGAAGTCTCCCTCGTCTAATACAGATTAAATTTGAAGGGTTGTCCCGCACCAAAATGGCCATCCCCTATCTGTAAAAAAATTGGCCCATGGTCAGATAGGAAGGGTAGATTTACCCATGCGCGTCCGCTGTAGGAAGGCAAGAGTAGCTCCTCTGCAATTAGACATCGGTCAAGTCTTTTAGCAATGCTTGCTGGTCCCAGTCATCCATTTCTCCAAGTGGGCAGGAGCTCTGCTGGCTTCATATAAATCAAGGCATTTTTATAAAAAATATGATTAAAAAATCTCAATAGTGGGTCAATCGACGCCTTTTATCCCCACATTTCTTTTGGACTGGTAATTAAATTAAGATCTCCAGCGAGTATGAGATTCTTTTCCGCCAGTAAGCCAAGATCATCAAGTCTCTCCCAGAAAGCTTTACGGTCAACACAAGGGCCATATAAGTTGAGCAAATTTATAGTTCTGTTGAGTTCAAAACAAGTCCTGGAAAGTAAAATCCCCCCTGGACTGAGAATCAGTGAAAGGTAAAAAAGGGTAGGGTCCCAAAAGGCCAGTAGGCCCCCCGAGTTTCCCGCAGAACTTGCTGCGCAGGCCAGCCAACTTAGACGGAACTGATGCAAAAAATCCCTGGCCACAGAAGCGTCCACCAGTGTTTCTTGTAGGAAGATGATTGATGGTTGAGTCTGCTCAAGAAGTATTCGCATGGAGGATTGTTTCAGGGGTCCTCCAACCCCTCTGATGTTAATGGATAAAAGGATCATGATTTCCCTCGAGCAAGGGATTTTAAACCTCTAAGAGCCCCTTGAGTTGGAACAGATGTAGTAGTGACCATTGTCGACGATCTAGCCATTGTCTTCTTGCGCGCACTGCGAGTTTTTAGTGGCGATAGTTCAAGCCCAATACCTCTTGACCAAGTAGGATCCAGATCAGGTGAAGGAATAACTCTTGAAGATGAAGGAAGATCAGAGCGATGTAAGGTAGGTTGATTAAGAGTGTTTCGATGATAGGTATGGATAGGTATCGAATCAAATGGAAGAGAGGTAACAGGGGTAGCATCCAAAAGCAAGGTATCTAGTTGGGTTTCAGATTGGGTCGACTCTATGTAGCCAGCTAGGGTGAAAGAATCTGGAGTATCTTCTGAAACTGTTGTAGGTTCAGTCTCTGAGTCTCTTGAAGTTAGGTCCGATGTCAACAACTGAGGTATAAGTGGGGGGTAAGTAGTGTTGGTGATGTCTGGTGGAATAGGCTTGGGTGGGTTTGGAAGGGAAGAGGTGGGTAAAGGTGGAGAGACAGGCAGAGCAGGTAGAGATACTGTGGGATCAAGATGCATAATATTGTCAGCCTTCTCAATAATGAAGAGCCTATCCCAGGCTGAGAAGGTATTGTAAAGTGAAGGACAGAGTTGATGGATCTTACCCACTAAAGTGTCGTTCGATGTAGTGTAGTCCCTTCGAGGACAGGGAACCTCCTCCGCTGGCTGTTCAGGTGAAGAGATGTAACCATTGAAATTTGTCTCTTCTGCTGGATCTAAAACAACATCAGGAAGGGGGAACTTTGAGCAGTCCCTTCTTTGGTGGCTAGTTCTGTGGCAGAGGGAACAATGAAACAGAATAACTAAGTAGTCCAGGCACTGAGCATAAAGTTGACTACGCCAGTCTATCTCCAAAATTTCAGGAAGTCCAACTTGGATATCTATGTCCACACAAATATTCGCCATTCTTCTGTCTGATTCCGCTAGAGAGTTTAAATCCACCTTTAGAAAACGTCCTAAGGATGCTCCAATAAGTTCGAGTGCTCGCTGGTTCCAGAGTTGAAGTGGGAGACTTGGAAGGAGTACCTAGATATGCCTGTGGCTAAAGAACTTCGTGGAAGGGTTAAAGCCAAGTCTCCAACGTTTGAGCATGAGACTTCCCCCATCGATAGCCCAGAAGCTTCCCAGGATCAGTGCAGTGTCTTCTGGTGTCTTGAAGATAAAACCTAGCCACCCATGTTGAAGCAGGTGTAACTTGGGCAGGTAGCCAAGGAGTGGTTTCCAGTTATTAGCAATCCAATCATCGAGATTTTGCTTACATTTCTCTTTATATGTGAACCGCCCTACTAAGGCGCATAGGGCTAGGTTGCAGGCTTCTGATAGTCCAATATCCATTCCAAGTATGAGCTTGGGATGTCTTCGTTTAGGTTTCCAAACCTTTTGCGGACGCTTATGAATGCCTAAATTTTTGAAGGATGGGGAGCTGTCCGAGTTCCTGCTTCCTGGTTAATATTTAATAAAACACTTTTATTATAATTATTTATTAAAGTTTTCCCACTTAACTAAAAGTTAGTTAACTATACAACTAAAGGTAGTTGAAACTAATTAAACTACCTTTCAGAGAATAAAATAAGGACTTGATGGAGGTGCAATAGGGGGGAAAGAATATAAAGGAAAGTTTTTGATAAGGTTTTCTCTTGCTCGAACATGAGATTACATTTATATTCCATTCATTTCTGAATTACATAAGGGTTTAATATTCCTGTTGACAATAGGGTTTTACTGAAGGTGGAAATAAGAAGGACTAATAAGCATAGATTGTTGAATTGCTTCAAAAGGTTAATCGTTTGTTTTTATAGTTTGTTAATTGTAATTTGATTCTCGAATTAGTGTTTAGTGCTTGTTAGAATTATTTTGCAGAGTCAAGACAATGGTACATTTGTGGCTTATTGATATATTATTCTCAGCCTTGATATTTTCTTAGCCTGACATAAGTGGTCTATGTGTAATGTAACATTCCACCTTAGAATTCTAAGTCTTACTTTGGTCCTTACCAATGTAGGGGTATGGAAAGAGAGTTTTTGGTTGTAATTTGGAATTGAATTAATAAAATCATTTCTGGTTTTGGGTCTCATCTTTGGACTTGATGTATAAGGATGTATCATATTTGTTTTTTGATTAGTTCTTAAATCTATTATAAATTTATGTTACAAGAATTTATTATATTTTCTTTGATAAAACACAAACATATAACATAGAATGCAACATGTAATCTAAATCTAAAACTAAGTGTGAGACATAATCACAACCATAGATCACTTTTGAGATTAGAAATAGATTGTAACTCATGATTATAAAAGAAAGGCTAGGAGGAGGAAGATACATTTACACAAAGATAACTTAGAAGGAATTTTGCTAGTGTGGAGTCATTCGAGAGTGTGTAAGCAAAGAAGGATTTTTGATGACACTTGATAGGTGTTGAGGAAGTTGACACATAGTATTGGATCACGAAGGATTGTGGTTCAAGATCTTGTATAGATGAAGAAGGACCTTTATCTAGAGATCATACGGGTCAAGGAGAAGAGAGAATAGAGGCATACACAGGTGGGTTTTAACAGAAGGAAGCCACAGGAGAGTGCTGGAGCATATAGAGCTTTTCATACACATCCGCAAGCCACAATTGAGACAATCGAGTACATATATGGGTCACAGTGGATAAAGTCATGGATATCCGCGGGTCACAGAAGATACAATCGTGGATGCCTAGAAAAGTGTGCCAAAATTGATTGTACAATAGGTCAGCCCTTGCCAGGTTAGTTTGCAGTTGTATTTCTCTTAGTGGGCCATTATCCATGTTACGGGAGCTCTCATTTTAGCATAATAAAATCATTCTCCACTAGATTTCCCTCTGGGGTTTTTCCAGGGGTATTTACCCAAAAATTCCAGTGTTTATGTGTGCTTGATTTGGTTTCCTAGTTTATGCTTCCACTGCATGGTATTGAGTTGAAGATTAAAGTAGTGTATTATTGTTTCCTGAGCTTCTAATCTGATTGAATTAAGGAAATAACTAGACAAAAAAGTACCAAGGTGATGGATTAAGAATTTTGACATGGTATCAGAGTTCATGCTATGAAGGGAAGCTAGATTAGTATAATGGCATTTTTCCAGCAACATGTTATTTCCAGGGCAGTTTATCAGGTCTTAGGGATTGCAACAACACCGTTGAGAGTTGGAGATAGATTGGATGGAGCATCCAACTTCCTATATTAGAAAGAAAGAGTTACTTTGTCATTGAAGGAGTATGACCTTTGGGAGTTATTGGATAAAAATGTTACTCCATCGACAGATCCGACATCTTTAGATGCTCACAAAAAGAAGGAGATCAAATCAGAAAGAGTCCTCCTAGATTTTGTGAAGGATCATCTAATCCCTCACCTAAACGAGAAGAAGACGACCAAATAGATGTTTGATTCCTTGATAAGTTTGTTCCAAAGCAAGAACATGAATAGGAATATAATCTTAAGGAATAAACTCAGATTGGCTTAGATGTCTAGATCAAATAATGTTATGAGCTATCTCATGAGGATCACAGAGGTGCATGATCAACTTGTAGCCATAGGGGAGAAAACAAAGGACACCAAGCTCGTTAACGTGGCATTGAATGGTCTCTCCAAGTCATGGGAACCATTTTTCAAAGGAGTTTGTGCTCGAGAGAATACCTCAAATTGGCATAGACTTTGAGATGATTGTATCTAGGAAGAGACTTGGGAAGAGTCTAAAGGAAACAAATAGGGAGTTAGTGAAGATAACTTGGCCCTTGTTAGTAAGACAAGTTAGGGAAAAAGAAAGAGTTCTAGTAAGAAGGGTAATAGTGATGGAGGATCATAAAAACCAAGGAAGAAGAAGGACATGAGTAAAATCAAGTGCTTCTCATGTCATAAGAATGAGCATTATGCATCTTAGTGATTGGAGAAGAAGAAGAAGGGTAATGAAAATATGCAAACAACAACATTAGCAGAGACACAACTTGATGAGTTTGCAACAAATTTTGAGAAGAATTACTTAATTATTTCTTTCATTTATACTAGTACAATAGTTAGGAGTGCACCCCCACTACATGAGGCTGCAGAGAAGGCGGGAGATCCTCGATCTTGGCCATATGAATTGTATGAGTGAGAACGGTGAGGTTCCTCTCCACCTGCTTCAAAAATATCTCACGATATTCGACTGGAGGCCCCCCTGTGGATGTTGGCCAACCGACTGTTGCTGGTCCCACCTCTGGTCGAGGACGTTGCCGAGTCCTTGTGAATTCCATCAGGCACACTAGTCCCACATCTATACATAAAAGATACATAGATGTTAGTACTCTTATGCATATAAAAACGATATCTATAAAATAAATTAAAAATTAAATAACTTTAAAAACATGTACCTGTCTCTCCTCACTCCTCTCCAGGAGGTACGAGCATGTCTGGATCTCTGGAGAAGTTGATTCCATCATATGGGTAGTCCTCTATGGATGGAATCTGTCGTGCCCACCAGTTGAAGAATTTTTCATCGAAGGCCTCTATGGTCCTCCCTCCCCCCTATCATGGTAGAAGTGCTTCCCATCTACATACCACTGGGAGGGAGGCCACATGCCCCCGTATAGTCTCTCTGGGACTCAGATTGGGCACCCTCTTCATGCATGTGAGCATGGTCGTATTCAAGTCATAGATATGTGCCTCTTGGCACTGAATTGTACAATGCATGTGTGCCCAGGAGGCCTAGTGAAGCGACACGGATCTAGTGATCCACCCAATGAGTAGTAAGATCACCCTCAGTGTCAAACTGGTGACCTTGTGAATGGGAACTTGAGAACCTATCTTCTCAGTACCGGCCTCACATTAAATCCTGATGTAATCCTCGATGTTGAAAGGCCCGGGGGGAAAGGTGCACATATTGATTGGTTCCCCTCTCCTCAAGAGGCTAGTCAAGAAGTATATATCCTCAGTCACTAGAGTCAATGACTGCCCCTCTATCATAAAAGCCTTTGCATCTGGATGCCAGTAATCTACCAAGGTGTTCAGTAACCTAGGTTGTGCCCTCATAAGCGGACACTGGAATAGCTTCCACAACCCACATTGTTTCAATGCGGAAATGGAAATAGGGTCCTCATCAACCAGTATATCAATATCCTCATGTTCCCTCTCCCTACAGTGGACATACATCCTGTTCCATGATAGTTCAAAGGGGAGTTATCTCTTACATCCTTAGTTTTTCCATACTTTTGAGGGTGTACGCGGGTTGTTTTGTTCATAGCCGCGTATGTACACAAGAATATTTTTTTCTTCCCGAGTAGATACGTGGGCTGTACTTGGACAACCCACGTACACATAGGGCTTCCCTTGGACAACCCACATACACGTAGGGCCATCCTTTTTTAGGAGAGTGCACCCCCCAAAAAAATAAAATAATGCATAAAGGAAGAATGGAAATGCAGGAGGGATGAGTTTGTACTTACTTGGTCTGAGCGTAAGTTCGTTTCATCCTTTGAATCTCCCAGAATCAACTTCTTTAGCAAAGGGGTAGTTTTTACCTTTTGATTAATTTTCAAATTGCAATGGTGAAAATGAGCTGTCAACTTCTATTTATAGACTTTGTTGGCCCTTTTTTCCACTTTTTTGACCCCCTTTGTCGTTTTTTTCTGGTTTGGAAATAATTTAATTTCATTCTTGAGTTTCTTATTGGATGTTATGATACACTTTGCCTTTTGGTTTGGTAACTTTTTTGGGAGATGGGTCACTTTTAAAGGTCCTTTGGTAAAAATAATTTTTCCAACTTTTTGCATATAAGTTAGGATTTCACCTCCACTTTCTACATCTTGTTGTCTTTTCTGCTTTGTCATAGGATCGATCCCACTGACGTGTGACACATAAACACCATTTCTTATTTATAAGTGTCGTGATTAGGTGGTAGATCCTACCTTTACATGGATGCCCTAGACAGATCCTTGTTGCATTTTGGCGTCCATGTTGTCTATAATGACTTTAGGCTCAGGAGTCCTTGCTAGTCCTGTCATGATTATGAGATTGAGCCTCATTTATCTGATGCACCATCACTCTTGGCCTCACACTCGCGACTCCCAAAATGAGAAATATTTGTTGTCTTTCAAGCTCTCTTTGAAATCTGAAAGAAACATCCGACGAGACTACATTTATGATTTTCAATCTTGTCTAGATTAACTGAGAAAAGTAACCTTCTGGAGTCTTCTTTAATCCCTTCACAAACTCTCTAAACATGAAAATATTGTTGAGCGATCTTGTTTCCCTTTACACTTGCCAAACTCAAAATTGAAGGCATGTCTGTCTGGCGGTAGTTTACCCATTTTTTGGTCCGGATGGTCAACTATACGAACAAAGGTATACTCTAGGAACTTCAGTTTCCTAAAAGAGTATTCTCATGTATAAGTTTAACCCCTTTTCAGGCCTAAGGGACTAAATTTATGAAAAAGGAACATTCTCCTTGGTTTTGGTTTATCACATTTTTCGGGCCTTGGAGATTACTTACGAAAAAGGAACCCCCACAAAGTCAATAGTTAAGCTCTTTTCAGACTCCCTAAAATTGAAAAGATCATTGAGTGACATTGTTCCTTCACACTCGTTAAATTGGTACAGAAGAAAATCTACTGGAATGAGTTTACCCCTTTTTTCGGCCTATGGAAAAAGGTACGCCTCGGGAGACTCATCTCCCCGGGAGAGTTTTCCTCAATAACTTTTATACTTTTTTTTAGGCTAAGGAGACTAAATCCAAAAAATGACTATGAGTTCATAGTTAAGCTCTTTTTAGACTCCTTGAAATTGAAAATATTGCTGAGTAATCTTGTCTTTGTCACACTTGTTAAAATGATTTTGAATAGATGTATTTTCGGTGCCATTTTACCCCTTTTTGAACCGACTAGACTATTTCCAAAAAATGTACTCCTTGGAGTCTTCTTTTACATTTTTTTCAGACTCTCTAAACGTGAAAAAACTACCGAGCTTACCTTCTCTGGGCTCGTTAAAAGTACATTGAAGGGGGTTTCATTGTGTCTTGGTAATCACATTTGCATCTTTGCGTATTTGGCCTAATGTCTGATCCATGTTTCTCTCAACTGAACCTTTGAAGCATGCCTTATATGCAAGCCTTGTATCACTTTGCCTCTTCGACTTGACAGCTTGACCCATGGAGGAGTTTTCCCCGAGTGTCCTTTTCCTGCACGTGACTCCTTTCTCTGAGCATTAGTGTGTTCCTTGCGCTTGGAACTAGTATGCTTGATTGCAACAATCATTCCTCCTTTGTAACGTAGAATTATTTTATTCTTTTTCAAGATCTTTAAAAAATTGAAAAAGACAAAAAAATAAAAAAAACCCAAAAAGAGGGGACGGGAAATATATATTCTTTTTCGGCAGCACAATGAGTTGCCCTTGGAAAAATCACATCCTTTCATTTTTTCTCCAAGCATTGGGATCTAATATGACCTTAGAAAGCTGTTCTCGCTACATAGATGTATGTCCTCCTCCGTTTGGTTACTCTTAC